>PVIU01008712.1:0-12274 GCA_004026605.1 Ondatra zibethicus | reverse complement strand
TCACAAGATGAAATTGGTTTATAGTTTTAGAGTAATAGCTTTGGTTTTATTTATGTCACCAAAGAACTAAGAGAAATTTCTCTTGAGAGACTCTGTGAAATGTTGATATTCATTAAATGTTTGGAAGTGTATTTAAGAATTTTAAGACATTACAGAAATTTCATTTGTTTACATTATATTTTTATTATCTTAAATATTCCTAATGAATAATAAATTGCACCACACTACTGAAAATGGAAAAGTTGGAAACTCAAAGATCATACATGTTATTTTAAATGTATTCAGTTGTCAGTTTCGTGATTCAATATTGGCTTTGCAAAACCACGTGGGTTGTTCACCCCCAGGCACTCTACAGCAGACCTTAGTAAGTAGGAGGTTGATAAGGAAGCCCTTTGTGACCTTGGTCCACAGGACAGGAAGGGTCACAGCACTGAAGTCACTAGGTGTAGGCTGCACTCAGGAATGTGTATAACTGTGGGTAAGGAGCTTCCTTCCCTCAGTCCAGGTGAGATACAGTAGCTAATAGCTGAGGGCTGCATTCCTCGTCTCCAGAGAAATCAATCAATCCTTAATGCAGGGTCTAGATAGAACATCACAATTTCTACCACAACAGACTGTAGCACAAATGGGTTTCTTCAACAGAACCCAGTGTATGCTAGCCAACATCTGACCTTCCCTCCCTACCCCTTTGAAAGTTTTTTTAAAGAAATTAGTGATTCTAGAAAAAACACAATAAGGCATTTTCTTTGGTTCTTTGCTTCTTTAAAACAAAACAAACAATTAAAAGGGGGTAACAGGCTGAAGATGACTGCATCTTCTTTCCTGCTACCACTGAACCGTTTTGGAAGGTATTGCTGCAGGAGGGACTCTTTTACTCTGAGAGGCATACTTGAACATGTGCATCGTTGGTTCTGTACCTTGTTTGCTTATTTACCAGAATAAAATACAGAGGAACACACCCACCAATATTGAATTATATGTTATATGTAGTTGGGCCAAGAAATTTGAAAGCTAATTGTTAGAACATAACTGATGTTGGAAGTCCTTCTGCATATGTGTTGCTTTTATTGGTTAATGAATAAAGAAACTGGCTTGGCTTGATAGGGTAGAACAGAGCTAGGCAGGGAAAACTAAACTCAATGCTGGGAAAATGGAGGCGGAGTCAGGGAGAAGCCACAGAGCCACTGCCAGAGGTAGACATGCAGAAACTTTTCCAGTAAGCCACTGCCACATGGTGATACACGGATTAATGGAAATGGGTTAAATTAATATGTAAGAGTTAGCCAATAAGAAGCTAGAGCTAATGGGCCAAGCAGTGATTTAAATAATGTTGTTTCTATGTGATTATTTCAGGAGTCTGGGTGGACAGGAAACAAACAAGCAGCCTCTTACTCACATAACCTAAATTAAGCTACAAAAGCTATGATTTAATCATTTGTATTAAATATGAAGGTAATAAATACTACATATAACTTATTAATTTGTTTTTACTACATTTTTCTGTTATTTATACTTGGGTTTTGCCTATTGTGCCTGTATGGTGAAATTACTATATAGTGATGTGTTTCTGACCCTCTCTTCCCAAGTCTGTTTTACAGAGTCATGTAGGTAGTGTGAAATGCCATGGTGAGAATCTTTAAATCACAGAAATCAGCAAGTAGCACAATTTATGGCTTGACTTATTATTTTAGTTATGATCTAGACTTAAAAATATGTGAATATACTAACGAAAACATATTCTATTTAAAATTGTGTCATTTACATAGACAAAGTGTTACAACTATCAGAAGGAACTGGAATTGCCCCCCTAGCATCTGAAAACTGTTGTTTTATTCAACAAAGCAGAGCTTAGTTGGCGACAAATGAGTGAAGCTATAAGACATGTATTTGATATTTTTGTTTTGTTTTATCCATTAGTGCAAACAAAAACATCCACAAGCATCAATATTAGAATATTACTCATTTTTCATTTGCAATGGTGGTATGTTCATATGTATATATTATGACATAAGTATATACATATATATTCATGGGATCAGAAGTACTTCCCACAATACTATTTAAATGCATCTAGTGCTCCCAGCTATAGAAAGCAAGTTTCAAGGATATAATCATTAGAGACTCTAAACATAGCAGAGGCAAATTAACATTCAACCAATGGTGCAGAGGAAAATCTAGGAAAGCCGAATCATATTCTGATCTCTAACAATGATGCTTTTTTGTTTAACCTGGGATATTAGAAAGCAAACTGCTTGACACAGACACAGAGACAACAGATGATTGATACTTTTGTTTCACTGGTGATGTAGATATCTAATTCTATGCCCATTTGATCAAAGAACACAAATGATGCTGACAGAATAAAATAGTGTTCAGCTTTTGGACATGACCATTCAAGATTCATAGAAATGACATTAACTGCTTGTATATTGACTATGCTGTTTAAGTGAGTATGAGCCCATGTACCTAATAGTCTAATTTACAGGAGCCTAACAGTGAGTTGTAAATTGCATACAAATGCGTGAGCTAAAATGGAACTTAGCACCCCATTGCCAAGAGCGAAGAAATGGCTCTGCATGAAGGTTGTATAAATGCACTAACAGCCTATGATTATGCCTTTTCAGGAAGAGGAACTGTTTTGTGCACTCTCTACCTCCAATTTTATGAAAACTTGCTTATTTGGTGAACTCTGTTACCACTCTAATCCTGTATATTCATGGGAATTTGCTGGTCAGAATCAGAGCCAAGTTCTCCTCCAGTGCCACAGAGCAGGTCCTGCCTCTTTTTTTCCTATTTTATGGTGATTTGCAGTCCATTGATTACCTTGTTCATGGTACCGATATTACAGAAAAGGCAAACTGGGCAATAAAGGAAGTCACACAGTTGTTCATCGAAAGGTGACACCATGCAGAGACTAGCAATTTCATGTGTAAGGGTTTTATACTTGGGACAAGGCAATACTTTCAATGGCCTCACTTGCGTCTGGAGACACAGGAGACATTAGTTGGTGTCCTTGCCTTCTGATCCCCAGCTCCAGCTGGTTTGCATGGGCAAGGAAGTAGAACCTGCCTTTTGCTTTTACCAATGTGCACATCACTAGAGAACTAAGTTTTGTTCAAATGCATAATGTTCCAAGGGAAGAGAATATTCAGTACTTTTATCTTCTTAAAGCTCTGACATTCTACGTCTTATATTACCTTGTGTATTGAAGATTTTACTTACTCAAATCTATTATATGTTTAAAAAATTACAAGCAAATAAAATTTACTTTATTTTTGATAGAAAACAGTAAAGGCACACTATGCAAACATCTCGTCATCTGCATTACTCACATCCTAATTTGTCAGGGAAAAATACAAATGAACACACATTTGCCAGATTTTTAATTACCCTGCTGGATTGCCTGCATGCATTTGAATACCATAAATATTTATGTTACTTCAAATTTCAGCTCTGTAGAATCCTCCATAATATTACATATCTGTGACATCATCATCAAAATAGAACATCTTAGCCTTGATATAAATAATTCCAGCATACATTCTAACCCTTCTTCATGATAGTGTTTGAGACGGAGGAAGAAGACCTGAAGTATGCAATTCCAGGCTTATTTAATACCTCCATTTATTTTCCTCATTACACTGTTTTGATTCAAATGAAGGAGGAAGGCTTTTTCAAAATTCTATCTCAGCAGTCTTCTCGTGAGGGTAATGGTTGATTTCTTCCAGATTATAGAACTTGGTACAATGTAAAAATTCTGACATCTTGCATCAATTCTTTTCTATTGCTTTAAATGAAAAAAAATATTCATTATGTTTTCTGTAACAAGCACAGAGATGCTATTAGGGCATTCAAAATGCATTTGTATTAGTTCTGTTAGAAAACACCAACTAAGTAATTTTGGGGCCAGGCCCTGATGATTTTATTGTTCTATTCATATAACTTAGTGTGACAGCATTTCCAATTTTGACTAATTTGGCTTAAATAATAATCAAATGATGCCAAGTTTGAAATATGTATTTTTCAGAGAACCTATCCTATGAACACATTTAAAGGTGTAGTATTGTTTTTTGGATCATATTAAGAAACAGCTTGAAGACCTGGGTATGCTAGTTGCAGATAAAGCCTATTCTACAATAACCTGGATATGATTTGATGACTAGAAGAGAGATTGTTCAGGGTGAGTGAGGCACATGCTAGACCTGTGCTGCATACGGTATTCAAAAGGCTACAAATATGGATGGCTTTGGTGGTACTTGTCATCCCTCAGTGTTAGGGCTGCCTCTTAGTTCAGCTCAAACTCTTTGGTTGCTGCTCTGTAGAACATTGGTATTCTGCTGAGTTGCATAATGGGGAGAGTGAAATAGCAGATGTGAATGCGAGTAAGTGTGTGTGTGTGTGTGTGTTGTATATGTGCTTGTATGTGAGTATGTGTATATTTGAGTATATGTGTATGAGTGTGCATATGTGAGTGTGTGTATGTGTGTGTGTGTGTGTGGTGTATATGTGTTTGTATGTGAGTGTATGTGTATATGAATGTGTGTGTGTGTGGTGTATATGTGTTGTCGGGCTTTCTGTCCTGCCTGGTTCCTGCAATCGCTAAGTCCCAAAGAAATCACACAGAGGCCTACATTACTTATAAACTGATTGGCCCATTAGCTCAGGCTTCTTATTAACTTTATTAGCTCATTATTCTTGTCTATGTTAGCCATGTGGTTTGGTGCCTTTTTTCAGGGAGGCAGTCACATCTTGCTTCTTCTGTGGCTGGGTCAGGACTGCAGAATAACAGAATCCTCTTCCCAGAATTCTTCTATTCTCATTGCCCCACCTCTACTTCCTGTCTGGTTGACCCACTTATACTTCCTGCCTGGCTACTGGCCAATCAGCATTTATTTAAAATATAATTGACAGAATACAGACCATTGTCCCACACCATATATGTGTTTGTATGTGAGTGTGTATGTGAGTATGTGTCTATGTGAGTGTATGTGTATATGTGAGTGAGTGAGTGAGTGTATGTGTGTACATTGTAAGTCTTCATCATTTATCTCTTCCCTGAGTCATCATACTTGGCCTTTCAGGGCACTGTTCCATGCCTTCCTATAACATGGCTCTATAGCAATGATTCTCAACTTTCCCAATGCTGCAACCCTTTTTAATTGAGTTCCTCATGTTGTGGTGACCCCATCCATAAAATTATTTCATTGCTACTTCACAACTGTAATTTTGCTAATGTTATAAATTGTAATGCATATATCTGATATGCAGGATAGCTGATATGCTACCCCTGTGAGCTTTGTGACCCGTGTGTTGACAGCCACTGCTCTGTAGCATTACAGAAGAGATGGCCTAAGGGAGGCTAGTGTCTGAGTATTCACTCTTCTGATTAATTGTGGTGCAGGATTATTTCTCTTTATCTTTAAAACAAGTCTAACAAAATTGTCTCTTAAGCCAATGAAGAATAACAAATTTTGGTGAAAATGTGGAAAACTTTGTTCACTTATACATTACAGAGGCCACTCATAGAAACAGGCTGGAGTGCCTCAAAAAGTTCAACTTGATCAGTCAACAATCTTCCTCCTAGGTCTATAAGCAAGAGAATTAAAAACATGACCAAAGTTGCCACTAGTGGTAGTTCCCTTGGAGAGGACCTGGGTTCCATACCCAGAAGTGCTAAACAAATAAGCAAGTACTCATATATGAATGTTCAGAGAAGCATTATTTAAAATGGCCCTAGAATAGTATATATTATATAAATACCTCAAATGCCTATGAGAGGATGAGTAGATAAAACTGTGTCTTGGTCAGTCTGTAGAACCTATCTTTATGGAAAGGGTCGCATATACTCTACAATGAGTCTGATATAGTCATGTCTAATCTTTATTTAGTTTAGTGTGAGCTTTGTTGTCAATATAGGATTGAGTCAATCATCACCAAGAAAGTTTCCACCAAATTGTGCTAAAGTAAATGACTTCAGATTTGTGAAGTTTGAAACCACGCCAGCTACTTCATTGTGTTGAAATGAACTACCTTCTTGCCTCCTGGGAATCATTACTCTGCTCATCATGGTGCCACAGAGAACCCAGAAACTGTAACCCAATCAATCCTTAGAGAAGCTAAGAAATTTTTCTTGAAATAGTAGAAGGTGGGAGTTCAGTCTTCTGACCCCTGTAAAGTACATGTGATACCTTCCATAAAGTTGGATTCTATACATGGACTGAGAGAAGCAAGCTTACTATAACTGTCTGGAGGATGATAGAGTGGGATCCATGGCCACATACACAAAGGTCACTAGGGTATTAAGCCTGTCCACTCCCAGCCTTCTGGGTAGACAGTAGGTTATACATCCGTTTCTTTGAAGAAACAAACAACCCTATGTGTTTAATGTTCCGGGTTCCCCTAGCGCTTATCTGTGAGCACAAAGACCTCTGTACCTCCTACACTCATAGGCTGTAATGGGATGAAAACAGAAGTTGTATTTGGTATATCTCTTTGCCCTTACTGAGTACTCGTTTGACAACAGAGTATTCCCATAAGCCTTTTATTTAAAACCATTGCTCTATTTGGAACTCAGAGTAGAGTCTGCAGGCTATTGAATGGACTTCAAATTTTACCCTCTGGGTACCATATACATTTCCTTCTTTCTGTGGAAAAAAATGAAGGATGCAAACTCATTCTAGGAGAAGTCAGGACTTGAGGCCATTTCCTCCCATACTTCCTCCAGTCACCATGCCATGTGGTTCTCCATGGCTCACCTGGTGTGATCTTCTATTTTTCCTCCTGGATTCCTTGAAATAACCTGAGCTGGCTTCAGTGTTTGACACCCATGACTGTCCCAATGACACTTGCCTTGCAGCCTCTGTAGCAACTCTCCACTTTTCAGTTCCTTCCCAATGATCATCCTGTATTTCACTTGTCAGTGC
Organism: Ondatra zibethicus; assembly: GCA_004026605.1. NCBI lineage: Eukaryota > Metazoa > Chordata > Mammalia > Rodentia > Cricetidae > Ondatra > Ondatra zibethicus. The sequence goes on along the minus strand of PVIU01008712.1, from coordinate 5,351 downwards.
AGTTATATCTTTTAATTCAGCCTACCATGGATGGACTCTTCCTGTTTGCTCTCTGTCTCTGTTCTTCGTGGATAAAAATATGGATTTCCTAAGACACATATTTCCTGGGTTTGGAGATTCAGTGATAATTCCCATTCTCCAGTTATGATTCATAGTTCAACCTAAGACGTTTTTCTTGAGTGTGAGAACTGGACATCAAGCTCTCTGCTGGAATTTTCCACTCACATTCCACAGTCCTTATATCAGTGTGAGGATAACTCATCATGCAGTCAGAAATCTAGCAGCTTTTCTAAAGTATCTCCTCAGGGCAATCTTTATTAGCCCCTTCTATTCATATGAACTTGGTCATATTTGTATTGGATATTAATTTAGTCTATAATAAAATACCATATCTGCTAACCATGGTGTTTTAGATCTTCGAAAGCAATGGATGCTGACAGAAGTGAATGAAGGGCTGAAGAGAATGTTCCAAACAAGAAGGAAGAACAATCTAACTTGAGTTTTTCTTGATAGTGTTTTAAATATTGTGTCCCAAGATTGTATTACAAATTGCTCGGGACCTGTGTATCAAGTCTGGCCCATTGGGTTCATATGTTCCAGAGGAGAGGAGTGTGAGTTGAGGAAAGAAATAGACAAGAGACAGAAGATAGAGTTGGGAGGACATCCAGTGAATACTGCGATCCACCCCAAGTTTATTACTCAAAGTTCTTATATACTCCAATCAAGAGGGGGAAGCAAAAGACTTTCCTGATCAAAAGAGTCAAGTAATTCCCTCATCACATCTCAAAACATCAAACAACCACACCCTACGTCAAAATATCCTTCTGTCTAGGAAAAGCATCCTGTAGCCACATCTTAGGTCAAGCATCCTGTCATATAACCTTGAGGAGGAAGAACAGGTCTGAACTCACTGACTTTTAGTCAAGGTGGAATGGATCCACTTCTGTGGCCTCCATGACTATTCTGCATATGCCATCTCCTCAAAAGGAATATTTTTTAACCACTTATGTTTAGCTCTACCTTTGGGTTTCAGAGTGACTACCAGTTCTGTCTTTTCTTACTTGAAGGATAGCTTGACATCTGTATCTATTTTTGAATATTTTCTTCTTTCAACCCAATTCAGGAGGTCATTGAGGATAGGGTCAAGGATGTCTTGCTGCTCAATGAATTTCTGGCTGAACATGTTGCCTAACACATTTACAATGTTTGGAAAATATTTCTGAAAGCAATGTGAAATGATTAGATAAATTTTTGGCCTATGAAAACTTCATGTGTTGTTAAGATACAACAGCCATCCTGAAATACTGACATCTACTAGCCAGACGGTCCGTACCCTGAGACCAGAAGATTTGTTGGCAAGGGAGGGTAAAGTTTGAAGTTTTGAGTTGGAAAGAAGTTAGGAACCATTTTAAGTTTTTGATCAAAAGGAGGTAAGGGTCAGCTGACCTGAATTGGATTGAATGTAGCATGCAAAATTCTATTGCTTAGCCACTTGACATATTTCACTTCAAAACCAATTTCCAGTTGTGAAAGAGCCAGGCTTTCATTTGCTGGAAGGTGATGATGGTAGATGAATTGTGATGCTCTATCTGCTCATTCCTCAGTGAGAACACCTCAGCCTTCAATGCTCCCCAGTGAACCCTGGCTGAGGAAACACAGAACCCTTTGGTTTCTGACAGTGGAGAAATCGCTCCACTGCTAAGTGTGTGGAGACAGAGAGGAAAAGATCAACTACAAGTCCACGAAACAAACAGTGTTCTTTAGAACACTTCATGTGGCACTCAGAGATAAAAGGAAATATGACCCTCTGACTTTATTAGGGCTTCTTGCTATGAAGGTTTGAAAAAGTCAGATTGATGCATAGTCTCTTGTGTATCAATGATATTTAATAATATTTCTTCCCCATTCCTATTTAATGCCTATCCTCCAAATGTCTAACTCCAAAGACAAACAAAAAGAAGTCAGTGCTAAACCAACCTATGGCATTGCTTTTATTGTTTTTGTTCAATTTGAAGAGGTTGATTCTCACTTTTGAAAATTTCATCATAGAGAAAGTAGTAGTTTTAGGTAATGAGCTAAAAAAATATGACTACCTATCACGGAGTTAATTGATGTTTCTGGAAAGCCACTATTTGAGGTTAATAAGCCACTAGTATGAATTCCACTGCTCAAAGTTGAGGAAGTTGTATTAAAAAGATGGCAGAAAGGCAAAGTAATCAGCTAGTGTTTTATGAGGAGTGTGCAAATGAGATCTTGTTGCCCTAGCCAACTTTGCCTGCTCAGTCTGTTTTTTGCATCTGAGATGTTTGATATTATGTAGATTTTAGGCTCCGTGTGAACAAGGACTATTATGATTATTTTGCCTGTCATCCCCTCCTCACCCTATTGTTTAATCTTGAGCAGAAAAACCAGGCTGTGGTGATATTTTGTTTGTGTTTTGACAAATAAAGCTGGCCTGAGGATCAGAGTGTGAAGCAAACCACCAGTTAGCCATAGGGGCCAGGCAGTGGTGGCACACATCTTTAATCCCAGCATTCAGAAGACAGAGGCAGAAGGATCTCTGTGAGTTCAAGGCCACCCTGGGCTACATGAGATTGAATCAGTCTTAAAGAGAAACAGAACCAAGAGGTAGTGGCTCACACCTTTTATCTATAGTACTTGGGAGTCCCATGCCTTTAATCCCAACACTAGGGAAGTGAAGACAAGAATGGATGTGGCTGGGTGGACAGAAGAATGTAAGGTGGCAGGAGACAGGAGCACAAGTCATTCAGTCTGAGGACTCGTAGAGACAGGATACTCCACTCCATCTGAGGATTGCGTAGAGGTAAGAACTAGTGGCTGGCTGCTCCGCTTCTCAGATCTTTCAGCTTCTACCCCCAAGATCTGACTCCAGGTTTTTATTATTAAGGCCAATTAAAATTTGTGCTATGCCAAACCTTTCAAAAATTGAACTTAGAAACCCATATTGCTAACTCAAAATTTTCATTTCAGACTTTGAAGTGCACCAAAGCACCTGATATCATGGACAAAGAATAAATCCAGTCCTGTAATTTTGAGGATAGTTTAGCATGTGGTGAGGCTACGACTGACCATGTATTGTGTCAGTGGCTGTTATGCCTGGGGGTTTGGTGTTCACCCAGGCTGGGTGATCACAACTCCTCTGCTGACAGAAGCGTCATCTCCACTGGGAACCTGCCTGACCAAACTGCCTAGACTTGGACCTGTTCTTCAGCCCAGATAAGAAGGAGACATTTTTACTCTTGTAGTTTCTCCACATCCATTATCCTCATCTGTCACTAACTAGAACAAGGTATGTAGGTAGCTTATGTTTAGGAGGACAGGAAACACATGTTTTGCTCCTTGAAGTCAAAGGTAGGTAGGATGAATCTTACTCTGTGCCTGACGTATGAAAGTGCCGTAAGAAGGACTGAAGACCTTTGCTGGAATTGAAATCCAAGGTGGGTTGACTCACATTCCCATGACTCCCACATCGAAAATCTCATATGTAAACTTGTGGCCTTGGCACTGTATCCAGAGTCACAAGCAAGAATGCCACTTACAAATGCCAGTGTCTACCAGGGCCTGTCTCATACCATGTAGACACTTTGACTTACTGTTCACCCTATCATCTTCTTGGCTCTGCCAATAAAACATTTGTTTTCATTAGTGTGGTGCTATTTCATTTGTGATCTAACAAAGAAAGCGTGCCTGAAGATCAGAGTGCAGAGTTAAGCCACTAGTTAGCCATAGAGGTCAGGCAGTACTGGTGGAACACACCTTTCATCCCAGCACTCAGGAGACAGGCAAACAGACCTCTGTAAATTCAAAGCCACACTGGGATACACAAAATTGATCTAGTCTAAAAAAAGAAACAGCTTACACAAAGGTGATCCCAGCACTAGGGAGGTGGAGACAGGAGTGATATGGCTGGGCAGAGAGAGGACTATAAGGTAGGAGGAGACAGGAGCTCAGTGCAGTCTGAGGCAGCAGTCTGAGGCAGTCAGTTTGAGTAGTAGTCTGAGCAAGCAGTCTGAGGAAGCAGTATGAGAATGCAGTCTGAGGATTAGTAGAGGTAGGATCGCCCTTCAGTCTGAAGATTTGATAGGGATAAAGGATCTCTCTAGTGGCTAGCTGCACTGCTTCTCTGATCTGTCAGCTTTCATCCCCTAATATTTGACTCTGGGTTTTATTTATTAAAAACAATTGTAATTCATGCTATGCATTAGAGTATTCCATGTTGTCTATATCCAGCCAAGGATGTAAAGATATTACAAATGTGGAGGTACCACGTTTATTATAGCAGTCATGCCTGGAATTGTATGGGAGGAACTTAGAAATGAAAATTCAAGGTTGAAGGCATAGGAGAGTCATAAGCCATTCACTCTGATGTTCCATACATGCCCCCTCACATTACAGGGTGGTAGAGGAGTAAGAGGGAGTAGGAGAGAGCTGGACTTCTCTGTGGCTTAGACTCCTGTAGGACCACAGGCCCTCACGAACTGGTTTATAACCTCAAGTGCTTTGTCTCTGCTTCCAAACCTAACTTGTAACTAACCTGACTTAAATTCAGAAGATAGTTCTGCCTTAACAACTGTGACAAAGTATAGGGCTACACACATATAGACACACACACACACGCACACTCCTGGTCTGAAGAGGGCTCATACTATACCAACTCAACTTGTTCCCACCCGCTGTAAAGAGAGATTACCACAAACGTAATGGCTTACCTACATGGATTCATTAGTTCATAGATCTAAAGTCTTGGAATGAATCCCATGGTGCTAAGGACACAGTGAGAGCAGGCCTGTACCCAGCTTCTGGGGCAGCCTGTGCGTTGGCTTGGAACATGTCCCTCCAGGTTCCACTTCCATCACTGCCTCTCCTTCCCTCAGTCTGACTCTCCACTTTCTATTTTTCCCTCAGGATTTAGGAGTGTGTCACCCCTGGGTAATCTGGAATAATCTTCCACTCAAGATCATTAAGTGGATCCCATTGGAAAACCCCTTCCTGCCATGTGAAATGACATATTCACACAAATTTGCTTTTACATCTTTAGGAGGCTATTGGTTGTCTTACCATGTTAAATAGAAGAGTTTGAGGGTCTGAATTGGGCATTGTCTACATAATAGCCTGTAGTCTAAACACAGCCCAAGACTTGCTCTTGTAAATAAACTGTCATGGGAAATGTTTATTGCCATTCAGTTATGCGTTGTCTGTGGATGTTTTTCCACTGTGATAGTTGTGATTAAGACCAAATGACCAGTGACTCATAACCTGATGGTACCTTTGCACCATCTTTTGTAGAAAATCTGTCCTGAATACTAGTCTGAAATTCAGAAACTGGTTTT
>PVIU01008711.1:0-81278 GCA_004026605.1 Ondatra zibethicus | reverse complement strand
ATGTAAACAGCTCTGGGAGTACACACTATCTTTGACCAAACACGACAGCATCTCTTTACACAGTTTTCAAACACTATTTAAAGACGCTGGGGAAGTCCTATTTTTGCATTACATAAGGTGAATATAGACAAATATGTTAGTTATGAAAGTTGCGTGGCAGATAAGAAAGTTTATTGTACTTTTCTTGTATCTTTTGGATATGCTTGAAATTTCCATTAATAAAAAGAAATGAGTAAGAAAAATCTCTTTTTTTCTCACTCTGTAGCTCGTACTGCCCCCAAACTCACAGCAATCCTCCTATATCCAGCTTCAGTGCTGGGTTTGTAGGTACATGCTGCACCTGGCTTCAAATCTATTTAATGTAGCTAGAAGATGTGAGGTTCCGTCTTTGCTTTGCTCCCTTGTTGACATGCACTTCAATGTCTGAAGAGTTGCTTACCTCACTTTCTTCTTCTCTAGGACAAATTAGATGATATGAACACTAAAATTTGGATGGTATAGTATCATTACTATTATCCCCTCATACCTAACTATTGCATAGGCTGTTCTTTTGTTATTTCTGTGGAACTTATTCATTCACAGGTATTCTCCCAAATAGGTGCTCTACCAGGATTCAGACTGAATGACACAGATTTTAATTACTAATCAACCAATCTTAAGAACCTAATATACATCATTATTTAACATTATTTTATTTTCAATGGCACAAAAGATGCAAGGTAGTGAACAGCACTCAACAGACTGCCTTGAATCACTCAGTAAAATTTGATTAAAAACCTACCATCTTCAAGGCCTTTGTCACATAGTGTGATTGGAATTTCTGCAAGGAATCAAGAATGAGTGAAGCGTAGTAATACAGAGGTTCTAAGTGAGGAGTAGGGAAATTTATAAAAATTCAAATTTTCAGACGGAACAGAGAGAGGTCCCAGGAAGTCTTGGAAACTACTGCTCTACATCATCAAGTCTCAGGGGCCCAGTGAACCCCAGTAGATATGAATAATTTACATTGGTATAAATTTTGCCTTATTGATATAAATTTAAGGTCAATCTTGTTATATTTCTGCTCTTGATTAAGGTATTGTGATTGTGTAGTTCATTTAAAAATGTAATGTATAATTAAAAAATATAGGTTGTTAATGGATAATCATCAATAATAGTCAAGCTTGTAGTCATGTTAGTTAGATTTTCTAGATATATAGAGATATTTCAGTTAGATAGGCATTCTTCATATCATTCAAAGACTACAAAACTTGGCATTTAAATGTTTTAATAATTTAGGGCTTTTCATGACAATAAGACATGTCTGCTCCTGGCAGCACCAAGCTACTTCAAGAGAAAGATGGGCATCAAAGAGGCTCCTTATGGAGTTTGTTAGCCATTTGGGCAAGAAACTGCTCTTGCCTGGACTGCTTAACTGGACACAAAAAACCTGCAGAGAGAGGACTACTAAACTTTCCTAAAGGTGAGATGATCCTTCAGGGTTCTTGATTCATAAAAAAAGTCTACGAGACATTCTACAGGATACAAAAGAAAGTGACTAAACTGTCTTTAAAATTTCCTGCTTCATGAAAATGTCTACTAAATACTGTGGGCCTGTAGACTAAAGATGGATGCCCCAATGGTACAGAGAAACTTTGGGTGACTGTCCAGGCAGCAAGAGGTTTCTGTGACTTCTAGAGATTTGAAAGTTGCTTACAATGAACTTCCTGATTACTTAGGTAATATTATATCCTTCTGGAGTCTTTGATGAAGTTAAAAAATGGATAGTTATAGTTTTCCTTAGTTATTATAAAAGATAAAATAAATATAAATATGGTAACTGTAGTTCTTACTTGATAACTGTTTTGTTATATGTAATGTTACTATGTTAAAGTTAAAGCCTTCTTTTTTGTTTAAACAGAAAAAGGGGAAATGATGTAGGTGGATCTTCTGTATTTGTGTATTGCTTTCATTGGTTAAATAAAGAGACTGCCTTGGCCTTTTGATAGGGCAACCCTTAGGTGGGTGGAGTAGACAGAATGAAAGACTGGGAGAGAGAAGACAATGTGGGAGATGCCATGTTTCCCCGGCCCAAGATGGACACTGGTTAGACTCATGCCGGTAAGCCACATACTTGTGGTGATACACAGATTATCAAAAATGGGTTAAACGAATATGTGAGAGTTAGCCAAGAAGAGGCTAGAACTAATGGGCCAGGCAGTTATATAATTAATACAGTTTCTGTGTAATTATTTCGGGTATAAGCTAACCAGGCGCTGGGAACGCAGCCCATGCGCCTCTTACTACACCCAGTCCATCCAAAGCTGGAAATGTTTTTTCCAGTTGGAGTATAGTTCGTAGGATATGTGTCTGAATTCCATCCTGGTGCTAGAAGGCATACAAAAAGAGGACCAAGGCCTAGAGAAAATTCAGCAGGACCTGGGCAAGATTCAGAACTTGGACCCCAATGGGCTGAGGACTGTGACTTTGGACCTGCTGAAGTACTAATTAGAGACTGTATAAAGATGAGTTATGTATTTTGTTATTTTTAGTGTATCAGATATAGTGTAAAGCTCTTCACTCGTGTAATCTCATCCCATCTTCATGACAATTCTATGAGACCGAAGCTGATACTTTAAGATAATCAAGAAGTGACTTAACTCCTTCTTCTCTCGTCCCTACTTCATGCTGCCTTTACAAGCCAGTCAGATACTTCCACATAGAGAGCAGAAAAACATTCAAGTATGAGGGGCTCTTCTTTTTCAAACTATATTTTTATTAAATCTTTGAGGATGTCATATAAGTAAACAACGTATTTTGACCATATTCATCCCAGCTTCTCTACCCCTCTCATTTTGTGTTCTTTTCCTCTTTCTCCTTTTACCTTTCAAGACCGATCTGTTCTGCTGTGCACTTGTGCACGTGGGGCATCCACTGGAGACAGCTTGACCAACAGTCCCACCTTTAAAGAAAACGGACTCTTCAAAAATCATCAACTGTCAATAGCTCTCCAGCTAGAGGCAGGGAACGTGAGCCCCTTTCCCTCTTCATGCTGGGATGGGGACTGTCCCACCTTGTGCAGTCTTCCCCAGCCAGCCGCAGCTGCTGTGAGGTTTTGAGTACAACAGTCCTGCCGCATCCGCGAGACGCTGTTCAGCTCCAGTCCTCAACCTCTAGCTCTCACACGCTTCCCACCCACCTCTTCCTAAATGGACCACGAGTTCCAGGGAAGGGATTATGATAGAGATGTCCTACTTGCAGCTGAGCACTTCATAGACATTTATTTTCTGCGCTTCGGCCAGTTTTTGAGCTTCTGCGTTAACCACTGTCTACTGCACAAAAATCTCTGGGCTCTGAGAGCAGCACTCATCTGTGAGTATAGAGATGTTGACTCGGAGGCAGTTTGATGCCATGTCCATTTAGCAAGGTAATGATGGTAAATTCAGTCTTGTGGTAAATAAGCTCTACTAACACAGGTTCTTGGCCAGAGTTCCAGCATTAGGTATATATTTCCCTTCGTGTTATTCAGTCGTTCCCCTTCATATCACCTAGGGCTCCTCTTACAGGAGGCACCAGGCATCTGGGAATGTTCATACCACACTCACAAGCGGGCAAAATAAACTCCCATTAACTTCTAACTGCCAAGGTTCTCATTACTTCCAGACCATGTCTCAGTCAGTGCTGGGGCCTTTGTCATTATGCTTGCCATGGTTATCGGTTATCTGATTCTGGTTTTGCCCAGTACCCAAGTGGGGGAAGGGCTGCCTAATGATCTTCAGCTCCATTCACAAGCTATAGTGTCTGCTGACAGATTCAGGAGGGCTGTGCATTGGGAACTACTGATTCTGAATAAAGATTGGGTGCTTGAATGAGTGCAGGCACTGTGAGGAGAGGGGGTAGGAAGGGCTTGAAAGGAATACTGAATTCCTGAGCTCACACTTTTGGATAAACTGGATGCTAAGTGCTGTCTGGAGAGACAGGATAAGATCTCAGAAGATACAGGGATTAAGGGTTCTGCTGCTTCAGAAATTCTCTTGAAGTACTTTTCCTACCACTGTACAATCCTGTTTGTACAAAGTCCTCATTTTCTAATGGGAACAATAAGTATGTGTATACTTTTCACAATGACAGTCATTGGTGGCCATTTATCAAAGCCCCTTTCTTTTTGATAACTGAGGTTATAGGCCCAGACTCTGCTATATTAGTATCCTGAAGGCCAGAGCTGTCTTGGCTGCAGTAAGTGGTAAACAACAGTGTCTCTCCTGATACCCGCCCCTTATTTTAGTTCTACAGGAACTCAAGACTAATATTTAAAAAAAAAAAAAGGAAAATGACTGGCCTTGGGTTTTGGCACCAGATAAATGAGAAAAAGTAAAAATAAAAATAAAAGGATATGAATGCTCCTAGGTATTCCCACCAAATAATAAAAAAAAAAAGAAAGAAAAAAGAAAAAGAACATGACTAGTCCTAGGTATGGTAGAGGAGAATTATTATAGATATGTGGGAGAGAATAGTTAGAGGCAGGGACATCAAGGAGAGTCCAGAGTGGACACGAGCCATGTGAGGAGAAGGCAAAGGAGAGAGGAAGAGAGGGGATCCAAGTTCAGCTAGCAGGAGGCCCAAAAGAGAGTGAACAAAAGGACCAAATAACCAAAATGGTTGGATTATACAGGGAAGGGCAGCCCAGCTCCGTGGCATGAAGTTTAGGGTAGGGGGCAAGGTATGCCAGCCATGAGGGCCCCACCTTAACAGGCAGGGCCTGAGGGTGCAGGAGAACCTGCTTTGAGATGTTAAATAGGCACTCTCCATTCGTCCCAGCTTTGAAACCTAACAAAAACAACAGAATTTTTTGTACTTAACAATCACTTTTGAGCTCTTCATTGCTCTAACAAATACCTATGACTAGTGACTACCACATATATTTATATAATTTTAGATTTAGAGGTGGTGATTTGCTTGCTGAGAAAATATAGTAGTAGCCATGATGATGATGGCTGCTGCTGCTGATACTCGAGAGCTAATATCAAATTATATGATCATTTTCTGTTTCCTGTGTATAAAACAGAAGTAATCTTACATGTCAGCAGTAAGAGTTGACTTTGTGATTTATTTTCTGCGAATTTTGAAAAATCATATGACTTTTCTAAGTTCTGTTTTCTACCACGATGCAGCAGAGATATTAATACTTGCCTTGAGAAGTTCTTCCAAGAATTGTACGAGGATGTACTATCTGTGAAGTGCTCAAATATCATATTGATGGATAGGCACTTGATGCTCGAGAAGTGAGGCTTTGGAAATGTACTGTTAAACTTCAGAGACTTTAAAATAAAATCCTCTACGTAAGTGCACAGGATAATTTAAGAATTATCAGCTTTACTTTTAATTCAAAACAAACATACTTATTGCAGAAACTCAATTATGTAAGTGGAAAATAAAAGGTGGGAGGACCCATTCCCAAGTCCATACCTTGGAGGTAATCACTCTTGACAAGTTGACATACATTCTTTACACATCTTGCTAGGTATCTACAAATATTTAATTTTAGAACACAAGTTTAACTGGGTGATGGTGGCACACACCTTTGATCCCATCACTCAGGAGACAGAGGCAGATGGATCTCTGTGAGTTTGAGGCCAGCCTGGTCTACAGAGTGAGTTCCAGGACAGCCATGGCTGTTATACAGAGAAACCCTGTCTCAAAAAACAAAACACAAAACAAAACAAAAACAAAAAACACAAGTTTGGATTATATACAGTGTTCTGCAAGTTGAAATTTTGATTTAACAGTGTATTTAGACCTAGAATTCTATTTGACTAATAACAGATTTATATCATCAATTCTAATTGAATTGATAAGAATTAGAATTGATGATATAAATATGTTATTAATGAATAACTGGGCTATTTATTATTTTTTGCTATTTAACCCACTGGTGTAGTGAACATTCTTAAGTAATCATCTTTCGGCATATGTACTAGGTATTTTTTTTCTAGGACAAATTAATAGAAGAAAAATTGGTAAGTCAAAGAATACCCACACTGACTAGCCTTCGTTAACTTGCATGGAGAAGGTTGCAGCTTGGTTGTGTCCCTCAAGGATTTACATATTGAAGCCTTTGATTTACTCAGTGCTTCAGGATGAGACTGTATTTAAAGATAGGGCTTTTAAAAGGGAGATTAATTTATTAATAAAACGAGGTTGCAACAGGGGCCCTAAATCCACTGTGACTTGTATCCTAATAAGACAAAGAAGTTTGGATGTCCAAAGACATGAACAATGTGCACACAGAGGGCAAAGGCCATGCAAGGAGATAGGGAGAGGACAGGCGTCTGGAAACCAGGAAGGAAGCCTTGGGAGAAAACAGCTTACTAACACACATTGTTCTTGGCCTGACTGCCTCTGCAACGGTGAGAAATAGACTACTGATGACATCCAGCTTGCAGTGTTTCACTGTGGCAGCCCACACAGACGAGTGTGAAAGGCTTGGTGAGCCTGCTTTGTTGCGGTTCTGTGTTATCAAGCTGGCTCCTCTAGTGGCATCCTCCGTACCTCACTGCTGTGCCTGCTCTCTTTGTCCCACTGCCCTGGCGTGCTGCACTTTACCTAACCAGCTGTTTACTATAATCTTGGGGAAACCTCAAGGATCTTTGGAGGTTAGTGAACAAAATTTCTATTTTTAGTTATTTTTTGCTAATATTTTAGGGTGTATGTATAATTAGTGTGTATGGGAACACACATCATAGCACACAGGTACTGGCTCTCTCCTTCCACCGTTTGTATGGCCCCCAGAAATCAAATTTACATCATAGGCCTATGCTTTTACTTGATGAGACATATCTATGGCCACATTTTTTGTTGTTTTATTTTTCCTTTTGCTTTGTTGTACCTCATTCTGGCGAAAGATTACAGGACAAAGTAATTACAATATTTTTCCACTGAATTCTTCCTACTTTTTAATATATAATAGTAAGAACAAAAGCAATAATTTTTTTCTCACAAAATCTCTCAAGTGTTTCATCCCTGGGTTGATGGGAGTTCACGTCTCACTTTGGTGAATGACTGTAAGTTTATTGAATACGTTGTTTTGAAATACAGAGGCTTAGACTTAGAGATTTCACATACTAGGCAAGCTGCTTTGTCACTAAGCCACATCTCTGCCCCTTCTAAAATTTTTATTTTTATTGTTTTTGAGACAAGGTCCTGCCAAGCTGTTCAGGCATCCTCCTATGTCAGCCTTCAACGTAACTGATACTACTGGCCTGTGCTCCCAGGCCCAGATAAAGCCACTTTCTGACTCATATAGTTAAAAGAATCTGGACCAACCTCGTAGCTAAAGGCAGCACCCTTTCACACAGTCCCTCTTCCTGACCACCACACCTCCCTAACCCTCATAAAATCTGATGTGTGTGCTTCTTGGAGAAGCAGGAAGGAAACCTGAAATTCCCAAGGCGCTGTCCTATGGTCTACAGCCTGTCAGCAACCGTCACATACTTGACATTCTTCTCATTTCCTAAAGAAGTGACTCACCCAGAACTCACAGCCACACTAGCTGGAAGACTTGCTCTCCACGTCTCCTACTAATTTTTCCTTTTAACAATTTTTTAACCTGAAAAATAAAAGACTGCTCTCCTGGATATGATTGCACGTTGGTTATAAAAGCAGAGGTGGGTGTCAGTGGTCTAAAGGAGGGTTTTTCTTTTCTGATCTCTTTCTTGCTTGTTCTTTTATCTTCCTAGAATTCATTTTGGCTGTTCAAGCATCAAAGACCTGGAAAGCCTGAGTTTATTTCTCCCTAACAGATAAGGAAGCCATGGGGGACTTGAGTCAGACCTGTCTCAACTAACCAGTCAGGATGGCCTAGAAGCAACCTGGCTGAAGCAGGAGGTGAGCACATCGCCAATACAGTCAACTGAGCCTTGAGAGAGGTGGGGTGGGGGCTGTCATGCAGCATTTACAGGAAGACTATTTAAGAAAGGATCTTTCTTTTGTGCTTGTTTATTTTTGCCGTAATATATTTGCATATATGTGCAAAGGAAGTTGGGGACAAATTAAGAAACAAGGCCAAAGATAATATTCTTCCTATTTGTAATATTCACATTCTACCTTTTTGTCTTTTCATTGTATTTTTTGGTATTGATTTTTTCATTTTTAGTTTATTGAGCCATGTAAGAACCTCAAAATATATGCAATTATTATTCCCAATAAATTTAAGTAACCACATTGTGTAAGTAATTACACCAGACCTCATATGAGATGCTCAAGTTATTGTGCTAAATTCTGTACCAGATAGCCAAAACGTAGTCTGCCTCAGGGCCTTTTGCTCAACACTTTACAAAGACAGCTAGATTTTACAAAAAAAAAAAAAACATTTTAATTGTGTGGAGGTCAGTGAAAGAATCTAAATGTCACTTATATTTAGCTAAAAGCGCAATATTATTTTGAGACAAAAGCAAATAAATAAATACTTTTATCAGAACCTGATTTCAGAAGTGTTCATTTGTGTGTGATAAATTATGAAAGGGAAAGGGAACCCTGCCCATGCCATATGTGCACTCCAGTAATATCATCATCTGTAGTACAGCTGCTTCACTTAAATTCTCACATTCATAACTTCAATAGTATGTAGCATATGGACTATGAAAAATAATACTTGAGCCAGTTCTGAATTTGGTGGGTAGGTGATTTAGAGTATTAGGCCTCCTCTAACCTTCTAACTCTAAGAAATTAAATGAAGGAGCACACAACTATAGCCTTTGGAGACAAGAAATTGAGTAGAAAATTGTAGTGATATTTCTAATTTGTCTTAATAAAAAACCAGAGTCAGATATTAGGGGGTGAAAGCTAAAAGACCAGAGAAGCAGAGCAGCCAGCTGCTAGTTCTTACCTCTACAAAATCCTCAGACTGAATAGGGTATCCTGTCTCTCTGTCTCTACACATGAACACCTTGAGTTTGTCTCCTACTGCCTTATATTCCTCTTTCTGCACAACCTTATCCCTTCCTGTCTCCACCTCTCTAGTGCTGGGATTAAAGGTCTGTGATTCCCAAGTACTGAGATTAAAGGTGTGAGACACCACGGCCTGATTCTGTTTCTCTTTTAGTCTGAATCAATCTCGTGTAGCCCAGGGTGGCCTTGAATTCACAGAGATCCTCCTGCCTCTACCTCCAGAGTGCTGGGGTTAAAGGTGTGTTCTGCCACTGCCTGGCCTCTATGGCTAACTAGTGGCTAGCTCCACACTCTGATCTTCGGGCAAGCTTTATTTCTTAAAGCACAAACAAAACATCACCACAGCAAACACTAGTGCCAACTGAGATGTTACTATCATTTTGGGTGAAAAAGATGTCTACTATTTTCACTTCATGAAGTCTCTTCATCTGTGGATAATATTTGACTGGCATGATGCTATTATTTATTATAAAAATTCTGGAAGTAAATAAAGTAAGAACAAGGCCGGGTGGTGGTGGCGCACGCCTTTAATCCCAGCGCTCGGGAGGCAGAGGCAGGCGGATCTCTCTGAGTTTGAGACCAGCCTGGTCTACAAGAGCTACTTCCAGGACAGGCTCCAAAGCCACAGAGAAACCCTGTCTCGAAAAAAAAAATAAATAAAATAAAGTAAGAACAAGCATTAACCAAAACAAGACAAGTCATTTGGTTTCATGGAATAAAATGACATCCTGAGTAACAGTCACAAATACTCTCATTTGCACTCTTATTTTTTTTTCAGGTGCTGAAGTATCTCGCTAAGATAAGGTCCAATCAATATGAATGGTTAATGATGTAGTAAAAGAGTCTCTGAGTTGGGGATGGTATATAGCTCAGTTGGTAAAGTCCTTGTCATGCAAACATAGGGACCCAAGTTTGATCTCCAGAACCCATGTTAAAAACGAGGTGTGGTGACGGGTGGTGGTGGCTCATGCCTATAATCCCAGCACTCAGGAGGCAGATCCCTGTGAGTTTGAGGCCAGAATGGTCTACAGAGAGAGTTCCAGAACTTGCTCCAAAGCTGCTGAGAAACCTTCTCAAAAAATCAAAATCAAAACAAACAAATAAACCTAAAACAAACAACAAAAAACAAAAATGAGGTGTGGTGACATGTGCCTGCAATCCCAGTGCTGGAGATGCAGAGACAGGATGGTCTCTGGGGCTTGGAATAATTGCCAGGGTAGCCAAATGATTCAGTGAGAGAGTATGCCTCAAAAAGGTAAGCTGGAGAAGAGACCGAGGAAGATACCTGCTGTTGACCTCTGGCCTCTGTACACACACATGCATGTGAGCTCAAATGTGTAACTGCTTGTGTGAGCACTTGAGACACAGACACACAGACAGACACAGTCTCTGAGTTGTTAGGGCCCTCACAAAAGAGGGCAGTAATGACACACTAGCTTAACTGTTAATAAATTTTTTTACCTGTCCCAGCCAATCTCCATGGTACTGCAATGCAGTTGCTTCACTTAAAGCGAGCAGATCAGTCTAGCACAATTGCTAAGGCATTTGCTTCCTCTTTAAGTTTCCTCTTATCCTGGATGTGAGTTCTTTGAGGTAGGACCTTCAGAAAATGCATCAGTCACTAATCAAAGTCTGCTAGAAAAGGGCACATAGGACCAGGCTAGTGCCTACTGCTTATAAAATGATGCTCATGTTCTAACCTATTACATCCATTTAAACTTAGTTAAGCTCAATTCAGTTTACCTTTGTATAGCAGGAAGTATTCAGCCATTGCCAAAGTCAATATATTAATCCTAGCTGCTGAAGGCAGCTGTTTGTCCCTATTTCCGATTTCAGTCAATTTCTGATTCAGTAGTAGGAAATGCCAAAGGGAGTTTGCAGCAATAGCCTTTTCCACTTGTACGAAGTTTGGATTTTTCTCCTGGGTAGCTGTAAAATTAATGTCAAACAAAACAAAACAAAATGAAACGACAAGGCACATGGCCCAGAGGCAAGTGTCCTTCCTGCCAGTCTATCACCAGGCATGTGGAATCCTCAGGGAGAAGAGGGGCTCTCATATGTATGTGAAATAAGTTTGTAAGAAAGCTCTGGAATGTGAACATTCTTTCAGACTCCAATGATAACTTGAGATAAATTTGGACTTCTGGGACATCCTATTTCTGTTCTATGTCTTCACCCATTCCCTTCTTGGCTTGTGGGAAAAAGAGGTAAAGAATTTAAGAATGGGAGGTATTTATTCTGACTTTTTTTCTGTTTGTTTAAATCTCTGGGCTGAAGCTGCAGTCTCCGTCCCTTTCTTTTCCTTTCCTTTCTCTTCTTCTTTAGCTTTTCTTCTGTGATGTTTGATCTTTAAATAAAGCATGAAGTTTTATTTTTCTCTAGTTTTTGTTCATTAACCCTGCAAATGTCACATTCTAGTACTTTGTAGATTCTTAATCTAGATAGGGAAATATCAGTATCTATTCCCTTTCATTTGTCAGACATCTCAATTCAATTATTTTAATAAGCTTGTTCGATTTCCAGAACTTTCCTCTGGCAACTATGGTATTTAATCACGCATATTTAAACCACATGCAGGTTTCATGAAATCTTAGAGACTTTGTGGATGACAGACATATTAGTTACTTTTCTGCTGCTGTGATAGAACACCATGACAAAAACAACTTAGAAAGTAATCGTTTCCTTTTAGCTCCCCAGGAACAGAGTCCACCATGGCAGGGAAAGGTGGGAGGGGGGAAGAAGGGAGAGAATCCCTATGCACTGGATATGGGGATGCACACCTGTAATCTCAGTGCTAGCAAGGATGGGCAGGAGGATTGTTATGAGTTCAAGACCAGCCTAGACTACAGAGACTCCCAGAATTCCAAGGTCTAACAAGCAGCTATGTGTTGAGATCCTGGTGAAGTGGAACTCAGTGCTGGGCATAGACACTGAGCATGCATAATCTGTGTGTCTGCAGCAGGGCTCAAATCCACCCTCTCGGGACACCTTTTCATTACTAACACTATTGAGGGGCCTCACAAGTTCTTGCCTATGGGGAATACATCTATTGAGCTACTAAATAAAACTGAAATTAAAACTGAGAAAATTTTAGAATATTATTTGCTAATTCAATTCACAATATCTAAAATTCATTAAAATAAAATAAACTAATATATGTTAACACAAAACAATCTTATGAATAATATCTGTATCTTCTAAAGCAATAAAAATTAGTTTGAGGAAATGTCATTGTTTTACATTTTCAAAAATTCCTTTAATGTCTAGCTTAATAAAAAAACAGCTGATTCTTTTATGGATTTTTTTTCATTCAACCTGTTTCAAGTATCATACTGGAAAATGTCAGTGTATTTTCATGAGAAAAAGATTGAACAGAAAATAAATCCTCATATTCGGTTTAAAATTGGCCTTAAAAGTCAGTATTAGCATTTTAAAATATTATTCTTACAGCTTCCTACGTTTTCAGAGACAAAAATCCCCTCCTCACTGCCAGGATACCTAACTACTATACTAGTGCCTACTATACAATTATCCCTCAGGAAATAGTTGCTGTATTAAAGAAAGAAAACTACACCCTGTGTTGGGGTTATCTAGTTTATCAAGAATTCCTCCTCTCAAGGAGTTTTTACTCCACTGGAAGAAAGGCAGATATTTTCAAAATTGTACTATTAATACAATATGAGAGTAAATACAAGATGCTATGGAAGATTAGAGGGTGTGCCACCCAATCCTTGGAGATCAAAAAAGGATTTAATGGGGACAATGGTTAAGCTGAGACAAAATAAACATCAAATAAGAAGTGTGAGGAAGAAGAGGAGACTGGGGTGTGCAATAGAGGGGGCAGCAGAACTTGCTACAGTCGAGCCATGAAGTGAGCAGGCCAGAAGTGTAGCTAGATCACCAAAGTTTTCTAAAAAAATGTCTGAAGACCAAAGAGGAGACTGGCATAGCTAAGGCTTAGAATGACCACTACGGGTATAGGTGAGAGCGAATGGAATATAAAGCAACAGGCACAAAGGCTGGTATGAGGAGTTAAGTCAAGAGAAAATAGCTGTTTAAAAGTAATGGAGATGGAAAGAAACGGAAGCAGAGCTGGGAAAGGAAACTTGACGGGGTTTCCTGATCATTGTGGGAGGGCAGGGCAGAGTCTGATACCCAGATCTCTGGATCAATGATGATGCTGTTTGGAGGTCTGAAGCGAATACAGGCATGATAGAATTTTAGTTTGGGATGATATGTTGTTTTGAGATTCCTTGGATTATCCATGATAGATACTTTATTCATTTTTATTTTATGTGCACATTTGTCTGTCTTGTTCCCCTGGAACTGGAGTTACAGACAGTTGTGAGCTCCCATGTGAATGCTGGGAACTAAACCTGGGTCCTCTGGAAGAGCAGCCAGTATTCTTAACCACCGAGCTATCTCTGCAGCCTTAGGATAGACATTTTAAAGGTATGTAGACTTTATAGTTAAAAGAGACAGCAGGACTTGAAGTTTACACTTCATCAGCACACATGATCACAGATTCCAAGGAGACCACAAGAAGGTGAGATGGGGTGCAGGATGCCACAGTGGATAAAAGCACTTTCTGGGTAACCCGATGAGTTTTATTATTGGAACCAATGATGAAAGAACAAATTCTCTAAAGTCCATTGACCTCTGCACATATGGTATACATGTATGTACACATTCATACATACTTTACAACAAATTACTTTTTAAAAAGTGAGACACAGATTGGGTGAGATGCCTCAGTGGTTAAGATCACTGGCTGATCTTCCAGAAGACCTGGTTTCCATTCCCAGCACCCATATGTTCATATCCATCTGTAACTCCAGTCTCAGGGCATCTGAAGCCCTCTTCTGGACTCTTTGGGCACCATGTACATACATGGTAAACAGACAAACATGCAGACAAAACACTGATACACATACAATAGATAGTGTGTACGTATACATATATACATACACACACACACACACACACAAAAGTGAGATAGAAACAAATAAGTTTGAACAACTTCTAGGCGCACGACATTTAAGTGATGGGCAGATAATCCTAGAAGGCAAGATTAAAAAACAAGCTAGAGATCTTGGAGAAAACCAGAAAAGTGTGGTTTTACAAATCAAAAGGTGGAAATTTAGAAAACTATGGTTACTAATATCTAAGGCTTCAGAGAAGTTGATTAAAACAAGAAAAAGTTCTACTCTGTTGAAAAACTAAGTACTGATGACGTTATGAAGAATTTAGGTAGCGTGATAAGGGACAAATCCTGAAGCTTATTGACTAGAATAACAAATCTATTGAGAGAAGTTCCTGAGCAATGTGTGCTTCAGAGACGGCAGAGGGTGAAGAAAACACCTTATCCATAGCACCAAGTCAAGAGTTAGCTAGGGTAATAAGCATTGCTTGATGAATTAGGCAGCTTTCTTGATTTGTATGTTGTAAATATATATTGAAAATAACCGACACAGTAAGACCAGGATTTTATATCAATCTTTTCAAAGCTTTTTCTGAATTAGGTTAAGATCTAGACTTTATTTTGTGAACAAATGTAATACTGAAGACAGCACAATAGAAAGATTATAAATGAGCACAATTCTCACCTTGTTTATTTGCTTACATATCATTTTCAACATATACACCGTCTATAACATCAGCTACTGAATCTCTTTCTAAGAAAGTTCCACATCGTATAATCTCATTTCCTGTAATCTTCCAAGAATTTTCAATGGAAAGCACTAGTTATTATCTGAGGTGGACTTGGTTTAGCACAACTATATCTTTGACATTATATTGAGAATTTGTCTATTTTCAGGAAATGATGCAACTCACAATTCACTAATCTCTTAATGAAAATCAGATCTTACTTTAAAAGCTCTCCCCAAAGAAAGTTACTAACAGAGACAAATATTTTCTTCTTTATAGATTATTAAATTATATCAGTAATAGTATTTTAATTTTACACTATAACCATTATAAATTAACTATATGTAAGAAATGAGTAAGCTTCTACTATGCACAGGACATGCATTAATTAGTCTATTGAATTCTGTCAGAAATCTTGCAAGTATTATCTTCACTTCTATAAGAGGAAACTTTATTACAGAAAGTTAAGAAATTTATGGTAGACCACATACCTAATATTCTAAGGTGGGATTTGAACCCAAGCAGTCTAACTTTGTAGACCGTCTACAGTGCCTTTTTCAGGTGGGATTTGAACCCAAGCAGTCTAACATTGTAGACCGTCTACAGTGCCTTTTTCAGGTCAGAAATTTAATGAAGTTGCCTAAAGTAAAATGCTCACTTGAACTTTAGCAAATTTAACTGGATTGGTTGGCAGTTAAGGTGGAATAGACTTAAAGAGCAGTTGTAAAAATGTAGACTGAGGAACAACATAGATCAAGATACAATATAACTGCTTTTCTTAGATAAAAGTTCTTTCCTTAATAAAAAAAAAGCTAATTGAAATATGTTAAGTACACAAAAAATTGTTGCAATCGAACACTCATGTACCCTATACCTAATTTTAACATACCTTAAGTTTTGGCTGCCACATTTTCTACAGATTACCTGTCTAGAAAATAGTAATAGGTACAGTGGAACGCTTCCTGTTACATTCCCTTCTCTTTCTCAGTAAAAGTGGCTATTATTTTAGATCTTATATGTGTAATTTATGAGACTTTTGCACTTTGATTCTACGGCTTCTCATTTAAAAGGCTTTATTTACAATAGAGTATCTCTGCAACTTGCTTCCCCCCCCCCGATATTGTGTTAATGTACTTATGCATATTAACGCTAGTAGCTTCCTCCTTGATACTGTGTTAGTGTACTCATCCACATTAACGCTAGTGGCTTCAGTTCGCTGAGTGTCATCATCTAGCAGTGTGTAAACTCTGTAATAACAGTGCAACTCATCGACTCCATTAGTACTGTTTGACTGACACAACTACGCTGCTAAGAAGATTTCTTTGGTGCTCACAGTAACTTTGTATCCAAAATTCCTTAACGAGCTCAACTTTCCAGCCAGGGGAGCCATCGGTTTCAAGAAAGGAACTAAAGACAGGAGTGACTCCTAGCAAACTGCGAAGACTCTCACTGGGATGCATGTGAGGGGACATTCCAAAATGACACCTCCCGCCTTTCACCAACACCCTCAACTGAGTTTTACACGTGTCCATTCATTTCTTCCCCCAGAGCGGAGCGGGGACCAAGGTGAGACAACGGGAGAGAGGCGGTGCACAGCCCGCAGGGGAAACCGCCCAAGCCGGCCTCCCCGCTGCGCCAGTCCACCAGAAAGGACCAGAAGGAGGTGTTGGGCCAGCGGGGCCTTATCTCACAGCCCACCCAGAAGGTCCCCGACGCGAGGGGACGGGGTGGGTGGCAGGACACACACCTGCCTGCGTCTTCCCCTGCACAAAGACGGCAGGTCGGCAGAAGGGCCTCTGCGGGCCCCCACCCTGAGGGCACTTTCCCAATAGTTGACTCTAAGCAGCGCCTCCCGGCCTTACGCCAACTCCGTAAGGAGCCGCGGAGGCCAACCCCGCGGCTCCCGCTGCTCCCAAACCTGACGTGCAATTGCGCGGGGCGGCACTGGCGGCGGCCATCTTTAGTTCGGGCAAGACCCCGCCCTCGCTCCCCAGCCCCCGCTCCCACTCCGTAGTCCCCAGGATTTTCAGTGACAAAAGCAGGGCAGTTCATCTTGGAAGCAGTGCAGAAGAAACATACAAAAGACCCCACTGTCCACGACAACGGAAGTGCCCGGACGCGGCCAATGTAAACATGGCGGTTCAGGAGGCGCAGCGAATCGGCGGCGGCGCCAGTGAAGTCATACTCGACGCGAAGCTGGGCGGCAGGCGGCGGAGGTGGGTAATCTCGCGAGAACACAGCCGCCTCGGCTCGGCCCGGAAGCCTCAGGGCGGGCGAGAGCCAGTGGGGCCGTCCGCCTGCTGCCGTGTGCGTAAGTGGGGCAGCGACGCCGGGCGGCTACGCCGCGGAATCGGCGTAGGTGGCTTTGGAGAATCCGGCGGCTGCGCCGCGCCGGGGCTGGTCGCGGAGGGGGAGGGGATGTCGGTCAGTGCGAGATCCGCTGCTGCCGAGGAGAGGAGCGTCAACTGCAGCACCATGGGTGAGCCTCAGCCCCCGGCCGCCGGGCCATCCCGGCCCCGGCTCGGGACGCGCGGACCCTCGGCGGCCTCCGGCCGAGCGGGGGAACGCCCTGGGGGCTAGAGGGGCGAGCGGCGGGGAGGCGGAGGGCCCGGGGCGCGGCGGCCGGGGGGAGGGGAGGGGAGGCGGCCGCGGTGACAGTTTGAATTGAGCCGAGCCGAGGCGGCGGCGTTTCCTGCGCTTTGGCGGGCAGGCCGGGGGAGCGGGCGAGCGGGCGGGCTGGCGAGCCGCGGCCTCTGAGGCCCGAGCCGCCGGAGCCGCCCCGTCCCAGCCCAGCCCTCGGCCGCCTCCGAGGCCACAGCCTTTTCTGCGTCTCCTCCGGCCCTCGGCCCCGCGGCCTCGCCTGCCCGGGTCTCCCGCCGGAGCAGCCCGGCCAGAGGTCCCCTCGCGGCTGTGGGGGCCGGACGAGCAGGGTGGGGATCCGTGAGCGAGCTCGGTGCCGGTTCTCCGTGGGCCAGCCAGAAAGGGAGGAAGAGGGATGCGCGGGGCTGTGGTGGAGGTGGCGGAGGAGGCTTGCAGCAGCTCCAACAAACGTGCTGCTGCTCCCTTCCCCTTTTCCGGACACAACCAGAAAGGCTGGTGGATGGCGAGCGGGTCGGGAGACGCATCCCGAGCTTGGCTTGGGTTTAATTTTTAGGAAAAAGGGAAAGAGACAGTCCGGAAAGGGCGCCCCCCGGAGGAGGTGTAAAGGATGGGAATGGTGCCTGGAAAAAAGGAGGGGGTGAGCAGACACGGACTGGAGAAGTTTAAGGAAATTAATTTTTGAAAATAATTTAAGTATTCTGTTTTTCTCTTAAGCTTTTTCATTTCCTTTCCTCCCCCACATGCTGGAAAAAGAACAGGCCATTTCATTCATATTTTCCACTCCAGAGTTCTATTCCGTGCTTTTATGTAGTATGAAATAAGCAGCTGAGTTATTCTTACACATTTCTTTTTGCTGAGTTACTTTTTAGAGTACACTGTTGCAAGTCTGAGTTCTTTGAGTTGAAGGGATAGAGTCTGTGATGACCAGATGCTTCCTAAGTTACCGAAATCATTACTTAACTACTTAAATCTTGGCAAGTTTATTGCTAAATAGTTCAACTTTAAGAGTTACTTATTTTGGTTCTCTAATTTTGATGAAAAGGAAAACTATCTTTCTGATGGCCTCTGAGCCATCACTCTAGCAATCAACCTAGAGTGACAAGCATTTTTTTTTAACTTATTTATGTGCATTCGTTCAGGTTGTGAGAAGTTGAGGAAGCTCTAGGTTTCATGCGTCCAGCAGGAGTGCAGCCTGTGGAATCCCGGGAAACTGAAGGATGGGCATAACCGTTCCTCCAGGATTCTTTATTTCCCCAAACAGCAGGGGAAGAGTAGGGGGTGATGGGGGAGTGGAGGCAGGAAGCACCCTTTCATTACATCCAGCTGAATGGGACTAGAGTAGATGGGGCTTGAATGGAGCTGTAAAAGAAGTGTGGAAGCTACCTAGGTAGTTTACATGATAGCAGTGTGTCATCAGTGATAGAGCAATGTGCTGGAGCCTAGTCCTCGTTATACTGTTATTAAAATTATCACAGATGCGCTCAGGCTTACAGAATTAACAAAGTTTCTGTGTGTTTATGGGAAGTTGATGCATATTTTCCTAGTTTAGCAATTTATAGGTACTTTTTTTTGCTTTAGAGATAAGATAATTTGTACATAACTACATGAGAAATCCTGGTATTACTTAAGTTAAATAGAAAATATGTTATGTGGATTTGTATGTTGTTCCCAAAGACATAATCTATTGGCATATTTGAACCACTGTGGGATCTTAGGGAAGTTTAAAGGTTAATGCTTTACTAACAAAAGTGTTGAGGAGAAAATAGGAAGGAGAGCTAGATCTGTGGCTTTTGTGACCAATTGGACCGAAGATAGTTGTAGAGCAGGTTGGTTTCAGACATATAATTTGATATATATATATATATATTTATTCAACATGGACTGTATGACTGGGGCCAGCCAGTAAAGTAGTGTTGCTTGACTGAATTGTCAGGAGAAAGCCCAATTTCCTATTTTGACTTAAAAAGCTATTTTCAAATTTTTATTAGAAGTTGAAATGTGTTAATGCATTTTACCAAGCTTTGTGACAGAAATGCGCAGTCCTCACTCTCTGCATTGTGTCAGGGGTAAGGATTTTAAATAAGGAAAAAAGACAAAGGCTTTACATTCATGTTACATTTTCTTATTCTGGATTCAGTTGTTCTGCACACCAGAAGCTAGGAAGGCTAGGAAGGCCCCACTTGTAATCTCTAGAAGAGGTCACCTAAAAACTAGAGAGAAACCAGGGTGGGTCCAAAAAGAAGATAGTAGTTGCCAATGACTGATTTAGATTTTGGGAAGAAATAGTTTTTTGTTTTCTCTTGACCATTTATGTCATCAGATTTCTAGAGAGTAAGGGAGGGCTTTGTCTGGTTCAGAGTCTTAATGAAAGCATACCTTACCATGACTAAGAACTTTGATGTCAGACATCGATTCAGATCATTTGCCCCTTCTGCTGATGTATCGGTCATATTAAGTTAGTGCTTCACAAGCAGGTGAATGGTTTTTCTCTTTTCTCCTCCCTATTTAAGTCCCTTCCTTTATTCCCACAACACTGAAAATCCAAAGTTCCGTAAATATCTTGTAAATAAAAACAGAATGAGAAAGACGATGAAGTCCCAACTTCATTATTAGGTCCAGTATACAGAAAAGGTCCTGTTGTTAAAACAGTTTCCGAGAGGGGCTACAGTTTAGTTCCAGAGCATGATTAGCCTCGCGTCTGTGAGGCCCTGAGTTTGATCTCCAGCTTCAGTTCCCACAAAGATGTCTTGTTTTGTGCTTAAAATTTCTATACTTTCTATACATAAACCTACTTTCTTTCATACACTGGCCCACTTTACTTTCTGAATAGTTAACTGGATTAGGGTGTTGTGCGGTAATTTCTGGGTAGCTAAAGATGGGATCTTATCAGTTGTATTAAAGATTATGTACTTGCAGCCAGTAACTTTAAAGTACTATGAAAACTGAGAAGAGCGAAGTATACCTTGTGTTTGAAAGAATGGCATGAGGCTGCTGCCGTTTACATTATTTTGAGGGTTTTAAGGCTTGTATATTCATGTGTTTGTGTTTTAGTCTATATTTGCTTTACAAAGATTATAAGGAGGATATCCCTCTTCCTCATTAATCCAAAAGTTACAAGGCATCTCCTTTTTTATTTTTAAATTTTAAAAATTTGTGTATGAGTATGTATGTGTGCAGGGGCATGTGGAGTTTAGAGGACAGTTTGTTGGAATCAGCTGTCTCCTTTCACTGTGGATGTCACAGAATCAACCTCAGGAGACGGTCAGGCCCGAGAGGCAAGTAAGTGCCTTTGTACCCTCAGCATACGAAGTCTGTTTCATTTTACATCTGGAGCCGTAACTGAATAATTTTGGTAGTTTTACTTGAGATGAGCCTCCATTCAGTTTCTCAACCTTAGAAATATTAACATTTAGAGTTTATTTTTGTTATATGAGTACAACCTGTAGGTTCATGTGTGAATATGTGGTATGTGTATGCGTGCATATTATATGCTCAGTATTTCTTAAACTTGAGAATTAGGATTATCTAGGTAGCTGTTTTGCTTGCTTGCTTCCTTTCTTTTTTTTGGTAAGTTGGGATTCACTATTTTTTTTTTCTTTTTTGATAATTAGTTTCTAGCACATATCCGACATTGTGCTAGGTCAGTCAGTAGATTGCAGAGTATAATTTGTGATCCTCAAATATATAGAGTCAGCAATGGCTTTGTGTTAGAAAGTGCAGATTATCTGGGTCCCAGAAATGTTCCTTGATTCACAGTATCTAGGAGAGGAGCTTAGGAGCCTTCATTCCCAAGTGTTTCCCAAATTAATAACTTTTTTTTAGGTATAATTTTTATACTTTAAAATTTGCAGGTTTTAGGCACTTACTTCAAGGAACCTTGATATAAACACATATGCATCTATAGCCTTACATATCAGTTAAGGTGTTGAATGTTTCTAACGTTTTGACATTTCCTTGTGCCTATTCTCCACCCCATGCCTTAACCTTGTTGTTCCAGGTAACCACTGATCTGATTTCTGATAGTCATTGATTAGATTTATTTTATTATTAGATTTATAAATAAAGCAGTTTATTGAGATACATACTTATTTTGTATTGAAATATTTTTTTTTCTGAGTAGTTTTTAAAGTTGTTCTTTCCTCCTTTTTTGTATGCCGTGTTTATATATGTACTTGTGTGCTTGTGCGTGCACGTGTGTGTTTTGTATCCTTCTGCATATGTCTGTCCATCTGTCCATCCAAGTATAGCAGCCAGAGAACAATCAGTGGTATATGCCTTCCTCTGTGGTCTCCACCTTAGTTTTCTTTCTGGTATGTGTTTGTTGTGCTTGTGGTTATGCGCATGACTGTGGGAGCATATGCCCATTTGTTTGCTTGCAGGAGCCAAAGGAAGACATTAGGTACCTTTGAAGCTCACTGTATTGGGATCCACTTGTCTTTCCCCTCAATTCTGGGGTTAGAAGCATGTGCATCAATGTCTAACATTTTTTGTGTATGTGTATGGGGGGGTGCTGGAGATGTGAATTTAGGTCCTCATACTTTTAATAAATGAGTCACCTCCCCAGCCCATTCACTTTTTTTTTTTTTGCGGGGGCGGGGGAGACTCTCACTGAACCTATAGCTCACTCACTGATTGAGTAGACTAACTGGCTAGCAAACCCCAGACATCTGTTGTCTCCATCTCCTGTCCCTCAGCACCAGGGTTGCAGATGCCTGTTGTCACATTTGGGTTTTATGGCTTATACTTGGGTATTGGGGATCCAAACTGAGCCTCTCATACTTGCGTGGCAAGTACTTTCCTGAATAAGTTATTTCTCCAGCCCCTTTCTTTATTTTTTGAATGCATAAAAAATTTTTAGAAGTTGAAAGGTCACATAATTCTAGTAACTTTCTAGAATTATATAAACAGACTTGGGATGGGTCCCTGGAAATCTGATTGACTTTTTCAGCAGTATAAAAACTGTTTTTTAATAGTCTCATCTTTGTAAAATAGTCTTGTAATGGCAGTTTGATGTTTTGTAAGCTTTTTTCTGTTTTGTTTTGTTTTTTGGTTTTTCCAGACAGGGTTTCTCTGTAACTTTGGAGCCTGTCTTGGAACTAGCTCTTGTAGACCAGGCTGGCCTCAAACTCATGGAGATCTACCTGCCTCTGTCTCCTGAGTGCTGGGATTAAAGGCATGCACCCCCATCGCCCAGCCTTTGAAAGCTGTTTTCAAAGATTTAACAAACATTGCCTTGCATATATTATTGTATTTGTATTTTTTCTTCTGGAATTGATTTTTGTTCCTCCTCATACCTTTTGTGTATGTGTGTGTGTGTGTGTGTGTGTGTGTGTGTGTGTGTGTGTGTGTGTGTGTGTGTGTGTAGTGGGGGGAGTGTCTCAATGAGTAGTCTGGACAGGTCTGGAACTCATATGTAGACCAGGTTGGTCTAGTACACTCAGAAATCCACTTGCCCGCTTGCCTCTGACTCCACCTGGGATTAAAGGTGAGCACCATCATGCCTAGCTCCTCCCCCAATCTTTAAAGTCATTCAGTTTCCTACTCTTCAGGTCACCTACTTTAAACAGTCTCTTGTATATACTCTGAAGGATTTAAAAAAATATGGAATTAAAAATCATAGATATCCTGTCCTATGATATCTCTTGCCTCATTTTCCCCAGCTAGTCTATTTTAGATTATCAGTATGTAAAGATCATTCTTATTTTGTACTGCTGTGTAAATTTGTTATATGGTATTTTAGTCTGTGCTGTGATAACAGCATACTAAGATTGAAACAATTATAAAGAACAGAAACTCGATTCTTACAGTTTTGGAGGCTGGGAAGGTCACTATTCACATGCCAACAGGTTCATTAGCAGGTTATAGCTAACTGTGTTTCTAAGTTGATGCCTTAGGTGTGGCTTCCTAAGGAGACAAGTGCTCATCCTTGTGGTGAAGAAGCTCAGAGTAAATTGCTCTCTTGCACCTCTTCGCAGTAATACTTCCATTTTTTTTATCCTAAGTATCTTATAAGATTTTTTATTTTTTGAAATTATAATTACACCACTTCCCCTCTTCTCTCCAACCCTTCCCCCATGCATCCTACACACTTTCCTTCAGATTCATGGCTTCTTTTTCTTTATTGTTACAAACATACACACAGGCACACACTCCTAAATATATAAATAATCTGTTCTGTCTCTATAATGTTATCTCTATGTGTGTGATTGCAGGCTGGTGGCTTGTTATTGGGTAACCATTTGGGGTGCTCATTTCTCCTGCTCTCAGCATTCCCTAGCTGCCCATAGTTCCTTACGAGACTTGAGGCCCTGTGAGTTTTCCCATTACATATTAGCATGTCCACTGATGTTCTCATTGTTCAGGTCTTGTTAAGGCAGCCATGTTGATGAGACATGGGTGTAGCCTGACATTTCTAGGAGATGCAGCCTCACAGCAAACTCCTTGTTCCTCTGACTCTTAACAAAGTTTTTACTCCCTCTTCCAAAATCCCCAGTCTTAGGTGCAGGAATTGTCTTGTAGGTGTATCAGTTTGGACGGCGAATCACACAATTTTTTGTTTTCTGCATTTTGATTGGTTGTGATTTTTTTGTAATCTTTGTTGCAAAGAGAAATTTCTTTGATGAAAGGTGAGAACTACACCTGTAAGAATAAGGGTAAATATTTAAAGTGTAGTTAAGAACTATTCTGGTTTATTAAGAGGGCAATTTTAGGTTTTCCTCCAAGATCCATGACTTCACTAGCCCTGGGGCCCTGGGTAATAACTGGTAACAGCCAAGCCCTGGCTTGGTTTCCAGTGTCAGTAGTGGTCCCTCTTGTTAAGTGGGTCTTAAGTCCAGTTAGAGAGCGGTTTGGTTCTCACCAAGGTATGCTTGCCATTACTGCACTTTTAGGATTATCAGGCCAGGCTCGTCCTTGTTGTGGTTTATAGCTGGGTAGGACTGTTGGTTGCTTCCCTTCTTTGAAAGCTGACATGGTGTCTTCTGGTACCATGAAGCCTAATTCTCGTGAAGGATGCTTTCAGGTCAGATCCAGCTCAGGTTCTCTAGGTCCTGTGTCTGAAATGAACGGTGTCTTCAGCAATAGGGACTTAACCTCAAAGGGCAGCAGCAATAGGGATATTTTGGGAGTTACTTGAACAGCCTTGATTGGTAACTCCAAGGGGGCACCTCTTGCTTGGTGTTGAGTGTTTTTTTATTTATTTATTTTCAGATAGATAGCCCATGGCTCTTGGGAGGAAATCGTGAGTCCAGATGGGGAAATTTCATTTAAATAGTGTATGTCTATGTATACACAGACTTATATGTGCTGTATTTAATTTTAGGTAGATAGATATGATTCCTTATGATTTTTTTCCGGATAGCCTTACTGTTAGTTTGCCTCTCCCCTCTTTTTGTATTCATGCCCCTTCCCTTCCCTTAATTAAAGCCCCATGTTTTCCCTATTGAACTCACTTGTACCCTTCTGTTCCCCTCTCTGTCCTGTCTGCCTACCCTTTTTGCTGAAGATTTCAGGTTCTGATTTAGGCTAAGACCCCTAGTTTTTTGAATGTATTATTTAAGTGTTCTTTTGTTTTTTTTGTTTTTGTTTTTTTTTTTTCTTTTCTCTTTGCTCTTTTGACTTTTGGGGTGGCAAACCACCAGCTTCCAAATAAATCACACACAGTCTTATTTTGTTCTCATAAGTGCCTGGCCTTGTTTCTGGCCAGCTTTTCTTAAATTATCTGGTTTGTCTTTTGTCTCTGGGCTTTTACCTTTCTTCTGTATACCTTTCTTTCCTTCTTTCTCTATGTCTGACTATGTAGCTGTGTGGCTGGCCTCTAGGGTCTTCCTCTCCTTTTCTTGCTTCTTCTTCCTTTTGCTCCTCACAGATTTCTCTTCCTATTTATTCTCTCTGTCTGCCAGCTCCGCCTATCCTTCCTCCTGCCTTGCTATTGGCCATTCAGCTCTTTATTAGACCATCAGGTGTTAGACAGGCAAAGTAACAGGACAGCTTTACAGAGTTAAACAAGTGCAACCTCAAAGAATGCAATACATCTTTGCATCATTAAACAAATGTTCCACAGCATAAAGTAATGTAACACACCTTAAAATAATATTCTACAACATTCTTCATTAAGATCTGAACTGGTACATTTCAAACTAAGGCTTACGTTAGTTTTAGATTTTGGAGGGGAATGGCTTTTTATATTATATACACAAATTGTCTTAAGACTATAATTAGAGTTCTTTTGAAGAAAAAATTTTTCTTTTTTGTCAATTTTAGAGAATATTTTAAGTCAGATTATTTGTGTAAGAGGAAAAAATTGTAATTTTGTCTTTATGCTTTAAATTTATGATATTTAAAAAATAACTAGAATTCCATACCATTTTGAAATATGAAGTGATTTCTATAAGGAAAATCTCCAGTAACTATTGTACTTTCAATTATTGACATTCTAAGCCATTCTTAATAATAAGTATAAAAGTTTAACAAATAGACTTTTATGAGTAGGTTAAATAAATTAACTAGGAATGGGGAAATAGTAACTTCAGTCATTGTAGATTAATTCATGTTCATTTTTAATCACTGTAATTAGTTTATTTTATTTCCTGCTTTGATGTTGGAAATATTTTCGGTGCTAGAGGTTCATTAATTTACTACGTGAGAGAAAAGAGTTCAGAAATTTGTATTTTAAGTATTTTAGGTGATTCTGATGAACAACTATGGCTAAGAATCTTCCCTATGTTATGGGGCAGTATATGTGAAAGTATTTTGTAAATGCTTATATGAAAGTTAGGTGTTCACTTAATGTAATCTTTTGGTCTATTAAGCTATTACTAATCTATTTTAAATATGTATATGGTACCCTGGTGTTAAAATTGCTTAACTGTTTTTTTTTGACATTTTATAGCTTCAGAATTTTAAATTATAAATACCATTTTTTAAAACAGAATGTTTAACAAACCTTCCCCTCTCCCCCAGTTATACTTGGGGTGTTTATTAGTATTGTATTTTACATTTCTTATATTATTGGGGAGAGTTGTTTGTTATATATAATCTGATTATTCCCTGCTTTTAGTAGACTACACTTTTAAAAGCTACTGTCTGGTATATTTGGTTTTGTGCTATGAATTATATGTAGCATGAATTATTAAATAATATGAATTTTAAAACTATACCTTTTTACATTTTCTGCTTTGTGGATATATCTACTTACCTTTTGTTCTTATTTCCTGGTTTATTTCTTGAATAATTCCTTATTTCTTAAATAATTTCTTATTTCTAACTATCACCTATCTTTTAATTCACTGAATCCAATTACTGCTGCCCATGGGCACTCGGGTGTGGGGTTATCCCCTGGCTTATGGGGAAACCTAGTAGTGTGCCTTCCTCCAAGTGACTCCCTCAAGCAGTCATCAGCTGCAAGCAGCTCTTCGTTTAGGGAGGGTCTCAGGAGTCCCTCCCCATGAACTTCATGCTGGAATTTTTGATTCCAACTTACTTGGTCTTGTGCAGGTAATCACAACTGCTGTGAGTTCATGTGACCAGTCATGCCATGTCTAATGGACATCATTTCATACCTTTCTTGCCATCCTGCAGCTCTTACACCTCCACACCGACTCCATGGTGTTTCTTGAGCCTTAGGTGGTGGTGTGTTGATACAGGTGTTCTGTCTACAGCTGAGTATAAAGTCACTTATTCTCAGCACTTTGAAGAGTAATGAGTGAGTGTGTTCATTAACCACTACGCATCGTAATAAGAAGCTTCTTTGACCAAGTATGAGAGCAGCACAAATTATATAAACAGAAATATTTAAAAGGTAGTTTAACAACATGATTATTTAGGAAAACCACATCAGTAGGTTCTCCCCCAGGGCTTAGGACTTTTCTATCCATGTTTGACCATGTTTAGCACCAGATCTGATTTTACCTGTGTAGATCCAGGCCTTAGATCCAATTTAAGGTCTACTCTATGCCTGTTAAGCATTGAGCTGGATTCACATGTTTGGTTCTCGGTTGTATCCTATAAAGGTGAGGTACTGGGTGAGAAAAAAATCAATTTAAATAGGAATAATTCTTGTTTATGGATGTATAAAATGATGCACAAATAAAAGAGCTATCAAACCCTTTTAGTCTGTTGACTGATTATGCTAAATCAATTTATTTAAGTTTGGAGAAATGAAAGCTTGGCATAAGTGGACGGAATTAGTGAAAGCATATAGAAACTAGTCAGCCTTATCTACAGATTTTTGTTAGAAAGCAAATGTTGGTTAAATACAGAATAATTATGACTTACTTCAGGGAGATGATTACATATTCTGTGAGGAAAAGGTAACTACAATCTAACTACTTAGCTGGCGACTAGACCCACATACAACAAAAGCCACTTCAGTATGGGTTAGAGCATTGTGGTAAACTGCTTGGAAGCTGACTGTGTAGTGATAGTCTTTTTCTTAAAACTTTGAAATAACTTTAGGTTTGCTAAAGGGGTATAGCCCCTCTAATTTGGAAAATTAAATATTTGGTTAACATGTGGAAATAAGAACAAGGACATGCAAGCTGGGTGGTGGTGGCGCACGCCTTTAAAATCCCAGCACTCAGGGAGGCAGATCTCTGTGAGTTCGAGGCCAGTCTGGTCTACAGAGTGAGTTCCAGGACAGGCACCAAAGCTACACAGAGAAACCCTGTCACGAAAAACAAAAAAAAACAAAACAAACAAACCACAGACATGCAAATAGAACATGAAATGATCATCTACTTTATTTAGTATTGGCCAGGATTAAAGGGAATGACAGTTGAACATTTGGTATTTGATAATTTTTTTTTAAAAATACGATATCATGTAACTCAGGTTTTTCTTAAACATACTACATAGCAGAGGCTAACTTGAAGTCTGGATCATGCCAGACAGCTTAATGCTGGGATTTCAGACATGTACCACCACTCTAGCTCAATTAACAATATCTTTTAATCTGTGATGAACATTTTTTTAGTACAGCTGGGGGGTTTTATTTCTTGCTTGATTGAAGGGTGTGTTTTCTAAGTCTAGCTGGTTCCTGGAGATTGTATTTAACAAATCAGAATCTAGCTAAGATAAATCTGCTAAAGTGAATATACAACTAAGCAGCTGTTTATCTGCCTTACTTTACTGATATTATAACTTTTTGTCTTTTGAGACAGGGTTTTTCTGTGTGGTCTTGGCTATCTTGGAACTCTCTTTGTACACCAGGCTGGCCTCAAGCTCACAGAGATCCTTCTGTCTCTGCCTCCCACTGCTGGGATTAAAGGTGTGCGCCACCACCACCCGTCCATCTGATAACTTTATTCCTCTACTTTCCTTATATTCTCATCATGGTTAAGCTGAAGGTTTCTTCTTCCTTTGTAGTTTAATGAGTTTGTAAAATAAAAAAAGTTTGATTTACCTGTTAAAAAGTAAGCTCATGGTGGTTTTTCATGTACGTGGCTTCATTTTCTTTCACTATGAATTTTTAAAAGTGGAGATGCTTCTGATTCTTTGGCAAAAACTTGGGAGATGGCAGAAAAAGAATTGTCACTAAGTCCAGCTAGTAAAACAACACTGGTGTTAAAATTGGGGTATTATTTTAGATTGTTATTATTTTTTTATTTCATTTTTTATATTTGTTTATTTATTATGGGTGTGGGTATACTTGTGGGGGCCAGAGGACAGCTTGCAGGAATTGGTTCTCTTTCCACGATGTGGGTTTTGGGGATTAAGTTTATGTCTTCATGCTTACCAGCAAGTACCTTTACCCACAGAGCCGTCTAGCTGGCTGGCTGTTAATTAACTTTTTTTAAAAAAATGCCACAATGATGATGGCTTATGGTTCATTTCTTTGGTCTGACTCAAATATATGCACGTGTGAACACACACACATTTAATTTTTTAAGTTACTACAAAACATTTCCAATTAGAAGCAGCATTTATATTCCTACCAGGAATTTATGAGAGTTAGGGTTTACTGTGTACTCACTTAGCAGATTTATAGAAGCACCCCGTCCCCCTTTTTTGAGGCTAGTTCTCTTTATGGAATCCTGGGACTTGTTTTGTAGACAGTGCTGGCTCCCAGCTTGTGAATCCTCTTGCCTCTGCCTTCTGAGAACAAAGTCGATCATACAATATATGTGTAGTGGGAAACTGAGGACATCCTGTATGCTGAGTGCACACTACCACTGAGTGTGTCCTCAACCTCGTCTGTCACTTTAGTGCCCTTATGGGTCCTGGAGCTTGTGCTGCTTCTGTTAAATCTTAAAAGATCGCACCTTCTATAGTGAGTGTCCTTATTGCTCCGTTTGTGGTCCCTTAATTCAGCTCTGAGTGCCAGTTCTCATGAGCCTTGTCCTTTTGTATGTCCGTTCCAGAGAATAGTTTCAGATAAATCCTAAATTTATTATCTTAAACCCAAGTTACAGGTTGCTAGTGGAAAAAAAGAACACATTACTTCAAGTTCACATTCAAAGATTTGTGGTTTTCAGCCTTAATTAGGTGAACAGATTGCTTTATTGTCCCCTAGCTGATCCTTAAAATATGTTTTGTTTTTGTTTGTTTGTTTGCTTTGGCAATACTCAGGATTGAGCAAGGGCCTTATGCATACTAGGCTTTCCACAGCTAACTTGCATCTTATTCAGCCTTCTGAACTTTTTATTTATTTTTTTTATTTTTTATTTTTTTAAAGATTTATTTATTTATTATGCATACAACATTCTGCCTCCATGTATGCCCACACACCAGAAAAGGGCGCTAGATCTCATTACAGATGGTTGTGAGCCACCATATGGTTGCTGGGAATCGAACTCAGGACCTCTGGAAGAGCAGCCAGTGCTCCTAACCATTGAGCCATCTCTCCAGCCCCTGAACTTTTTATTTTAAGATAAGGGTCTCACTAAGTTGCTGAATCTGTCCTTGAATTCACTTTAGCCTAGGTAGGCCTTGAACCTGTATTCTTCCCGCCTTAGCCTCCTGAGTAGTTTTGCCACCATACTTGACTCCTTACCCTTTTTCCCTGTTGTTTCTGTTTTCACATCTTTGTCTCTTAAAAATCTAGTCTTTCCTCTCTTAAGATTAGAAGGTGGTTTTATTGCAGGTATTAAGGAAAACCATTTCCTTCACTGTGTAAACATCTGTGTCCTTACTTAGCCTCTTCAGTTAGTCACTTATTTTCTTTGCCTTTTCTATAGCATTTAAACAGTTACAAATGATCTGCCTTTCTTTTTTGATGTCTAAAACCCTCTCTTGACTTGGGCCATCCTTTACCTTTAGGTGGTGATGGTGGGATTCTGGTATTGGTTCTTGGCTAGTTTCCCACTATATTTAGATTCATACCTTTTATACCATTTACACAATGGCTTAAAATGTTAATATTTGCCCATCCTTTTAATTCCTGGGTGTTTTGTTTTACAAGGCAGAGTTTCTCTGTGATGTCTTGACTGTGCTGAAACTTGCTGTAAACCATGTTGGCCTCAATCTCAGAGATCCGCCTGCCTCTGCCTCCTGCGTGCTGGGATTAAAGAAGTGCGCCACCAGCGGCCAGCTACAGTTTTGTCTTTTAATATAGTTCACTGCCTATCTAGAACATTTGTCTTCCATAAGGTCCAGTTGGTACATTAAATTCAAATGATTTCTGCATTTACTAATTTGTATTAGTAATGGTATTAGTATTAATACTACTTGTATTACTAAATGACAACTGTTCCGTTGCTCAAACCTGAACTCAGAAATCCAAGATTTAGCACTCCTACAGGTTAGTTATAGAAATTCATCAGCTTAGCTCCTTGGTATATAGTCCAGTATACCATCCAATAGAAATTTAATGCAAGTTGGGGCTGGAACAGTGCTCAATGGTTAAGAGCACTTTACTGCTTTTTCAGAGGATTCTGTTTATTTTCCACACTGGGCAGTTTACAACCACCTGTAACTTCTAACTTCAGGGGTTTTGAAGCCCTCTTTTGGTGCCTGTGGGCATGCATGTGCATGTGACATGTACACACAGACACACTTAGGAGGAGAAGAAAAATGAATATTAATTCAATTCATCAGTTATATCTGTAATCCTATCACTAGCCTAAAATGTGCAGCAGAACATCAGAAATGAGAGAGAACCCACATCAGCATTATGGAAATTAAGAACTGACTCCTAAAAGTTGACTAACATGAGAGACATGAAATCCACGTGTCTGTCCTCACATGCACACAGTAAATTTACAGTATTTTTAAAAATTGCCCATCATAGTAAAAACTGTAATTGGAGGTATGCAAAATAGCCACAAACCTGTAAAATACTTAAGGGAGGGTAGGAGATATACCTATATAATCCTGTGATATTTTAGTGTTTGTGTTGTTTAAGTTTACTATAGGTATTTGTAAATCATTTATATAAAAATATTTACACCATTTAAATGATGGATGAAGGTCTTCAACATTTTTTTACTTAGCTATATGACCTTAGGAATTTGACTAAGCAAGTGCCTGAAAGTTGTAGTTATGTGTATTATGTAATACTAGGGGCATTAAGTAGTAGGCAAGTAAATTTCTGTGGTAATATTTTATAATCTGTGATTGGTTTTCATAATTTAATTAAGGAGTTAATTATTTTTCTGTGGAGGTTTCACTGTGTTGCCTGGGCTGGCCTTGAGCCCAAGTGCTAAACTGATTGTTCTGCTCCACTTTCCTTAGGGGCTAGGACTGCAGGTGTGCAACTTTGCCTGCCCCTTTTTTTCATATTTAGAATTAATTTTAAATGATAAATTTAATTAGTTATCATTGTGTAAAACAATGTGTAATGTACATATATGCTAAAAATCCAAAGATTGAATTTAAAACCGTATAGGAAAGACCAATATTGCTGTGACCTTTGCATCTTTATAATGTGGTATTTTTTTCTTATCTGCAATTGAAAAGGGAGAAGTAGAATTCTGCGTATGTTATGATGCTTTGGGTTATGCATTTTTGTTATTAAACATTTTAGGTTTTTTTTGCTGAAATTCTCTTTTTGTTTTTTTGTATTTTGTATTTTTTTTTTTTTTTGAGACAGGATTTCTCTGTGTAACAGTCCTGGCTGCCCTGGAATTCACTTTGTAGATCAAGGGTGGCCTTGAACTCATAGAGATCTGCCTGACTCTGTGTCCTGTTTGTTTTGTTCTTCAAGTGTTTTTGATTTCTAGAAATAGAGTTAAATAAATCCAACACAGACATATGCATTGTTGTATCTTATTTCCATCAATAAACAGAATTGTTCATTTTCCCTTTAATAAATTTGATACAGAAATTGTGTATATGAGCCAAAATATTTTGAAAATACAAGCCGTTATAAGAATCTGTGTTGCTTTTTATATAACTGGCTTGAGATCAGTGAGTACCTTCATGACCCCTCAGTATTTTGGTGGAAGCCTAGGTGAAAAATCATGTATTTATTTATATTTTCATGATTATAAATTTCCTAATTTCACCGCTCGCGCGTGCATACACACCAACTCCCACACCCACCCACCATTTACTTGACCAGAGATTGTATTTCATTCTGGCACTGATTATAAAGAATCAGTGTGTGGTTAAGACTTTCAGAGTTAAAAACTAGAAATTGTCTTTAAAGTTCAGGGTAAGGAAAGAGTCTTATGAGATAAAAAGTTATTTCCCTTAGTTAGCAAATAGTGTTATACTGTTAGTATATCCTTTAAACTGTATTTGCTGCCAGGTGTTCTGTGCTGGAGCCAGGTGCTCCAGACGTTAGCGTTTGTATTTTCTGGGATATTTACATGCAAATTCTGAGAAAATTTGTTTGGCAGCAAGTAGCCAAACTACTTTGTCATTTATCTTTGGACAAAATTTCTTTGAAGAAATTTGTTTTGAAAGTGTAATCATGCACTTTTTTGGAGGCTATCAGTTGTGAATTCATATTTTGTTAGGATTGTAGAGGAAATTTGTCTCTCAGAAACTAGTCACACAAGAACTAGTAAGTTAAAGGTTCTAAATAATTTAAATTTAAATCTAATCATATGGATAAAACGGTATACTTTAAATCAGCTTAATCACTTTCTCACTGTGTTACTAAGACTGGCCTTATTAAAAGGTAGCAGTAAAATTATTTCCAATTATGTACATATTTTTTTCATTGGGTGCAACCCAGTTAAAAGGCCGCCCCTCCTTGCAGTCATCTTGGTTTTCTTCCCATCTTCCTGGCAGATCTTTCTCAGCCTTAATTGTCAGCCCAAATTGTTATAGTGCTTCAGTTCTTCGCCCTGGATCCCTTTTGCAGACCAGGCTGGCCTTGAACTCACTGAGATCCACCTGCCCTCTGCCTCCCAAGTGCTGGAATTAAAGGCATGCACCACCACTGCCCTGCAGGATTCTCTTCTCTTTACTATTCATAGTTTCTTTTGGGGAATCCAATCTCTTTCCAGTGTACGTGTGCAGATAACTTATTTTCAGCACCAGCCAACCCTGGGATTTCCTTAGTCGCATGTTTAAGATTGTGTATTGGACCTGTCTTCTTGAATATAGTAGACCGCTCAAACTTAACATGCTTAAAGCTATTGTTGATTTTGGCTCTCACTACTTAGTCTTCCTCTTCCATTGTTCTGTTTTCATAATTGCCAACAACCATTGAGTCGTTCAAGGCAAAACCAGTAGTTATCCTTGGTTTCTTTTCCTTTCACTGATGTCCAATTCATTAGCAATATTTCACCAACTCAGCCTTCAAAAATATATTTCTAATCCTTAAAATCTCTTACTGCTTCTTAGTAGCTTAATTTAATTTCCTCTTTGTGGTATTATTGCAGTAGTTTTCTTAGTTCTTAAGCCACTTCACTTAACAGTGAAAGCTATCTTTAAAATGCTAATCAGGTCACTTTCTTGTGCAAAACCCTCCAGTGGCTCCCCCCCTCCATGTCTAAAATATTCAAACTTCTTACTTTGACTGAATCCCACATGATTTGGTCCCTGCCTGCCTGCCTTTCTGACCTCATTTCCTATATTTTTGTCTCTTTCCTGTGTTATAGATCACATATTTTCTGTTTTGTTCCTGAAAGTGCCAGATTTATTCCTAGTTTATGGTCCTTTCTGTTAGCTATAATGCCTTTTATTAATTCAACCCTTAAACAGTACTGATTATGAACCGAAGACTTGAGGAAAAGACAATGAATAAGACACAGGTACATACTGTTAGGTGTTTTATGCCTTTTCATCTGGTGGGTTTCTTGAAATGGCAAAAGAAAGGGATAGTTGTGGAGATTTTTCAATTCTGCACGTGCAGTGTGTGTGTGTGTGTGTGTGAGAGAGAGAGAGAGAGAGAGACTGTGTTTTTGAAATTTTGCTTTCGCTTATTAAATTGCGAATACCTTAACTGCCTAAAGTTGTTTGAAGTACGTTGCACAAGCGTAAACTTGTATCTTTCACAAGGTGTTTATCCTATTGTTGTATTTTCTTCTCTATACTCTTTCACAGCCTACAGTTTAATGTCCTCGTATGGGATGGCATATCATTTTTTCTAAGGTCCACATGCCTTTTAAGTCTGAGATCACAGAATTTGAATTGCATCATTGTATGAAAAGATTTTAACTAAAATGTTAAGCTGAGCTGTTGACCAACAACACAAAAGTTGTATGAAATTCATAGTACACCTTTCCAAAACATATGTCTACTTATTTTGTGGCATTTCCTCTAAGACACAGTATAGTAATTGGCCTTAATTAAAAGATAGGAGGTCTTTTTATATTTCTAAGGGAAATGTAAAAACTACTAAAAATATGAAAACATTACTTTGGCATGCATAGGAAAGAATGTCTTCAATTTATTTCAATCTGTTTATTAATTTACTTTTAAGTTATTGAGTTACATGTAAGTAATTTTAACTTTTTTCTATATTTTGCTGTGTTCCAATGGATCTGCTACTCCTGCTTGAACTGAATGTGCCACTACAATTTGTGGAATTCCTCACATGCTGTCTTCTGTGAATTTGTTCTGCTGGAATCTGGAATACTGGAATGATGGAAATGTTTCCATTACAAAGTAGCTGTGAGTACACTACATAATTTATACAAACCTTGTTAATAGTCTAAATTTATCTTGTGATTAGATGAAATATGACCTTTAAAGAAGCATTTAACTTAAAACATTGCTTTAGATACACACATAATAGGCTTTCAGATACTTGGCTCTGAAATACTGTATTATGGTCAGTTTGCTAATTATGTTCAAAATTAGCTTTTAATTTAATTGGCTGGCTTGACTTACAACATTAGGCAAGGATGAAAGTTGTGGTATAGCTAATAAATGTGATACCAGTGAAGAGTGCAGACTCTGTTTAAACTCAGATGTGTTGGAGTAATGCTCTTATATCACAAGTTGTTTTGTGATTAGGATTTAAATATGTCAGAGACTTAGGAGACATATGTGCCTCTTCAGAGTATTTTGCCACAATATTTAAAGATGACTATTTCTAAAGTAAAATTAAGCAGTAAATCAACTTACACAGATGATGTAACTGAACAGTAGTTTTCAACAGTGGGTCAATTAAGAATCAGACTTACTTTACCAATGTAGAATTAAATTTAAAAAAATTGCTCATGAAATGATTGTTTAGGTCATCAAAGAATCAACTCCATGTAGCTAACATAATTATGGTTTACTTTAAATCCTGGATACATTTCATTTCATGAAGATGGAGTCAGTAACATGATGGGTAACCTTGAAGTGACCCAAATGGGCCTGGCATTACAGCTTGAAAGGCACATACCTACTGACATTGATTTTGAAAATCTTCAAGATTTACAGAAAAGAGCTGGGTGGTGGTGGCACACGCCTTTAATCCTACCCCTCAAGAGGCAGAAGCAGGCAGATCTCTGTGAGTTTGAGGCTAGTCTGGTCTACAAGAGCTTCCAGGACAGGCACCAAAGCTACACAGAGAAACCCTGTCTTGGAAAAACAAAAACAACAACAAGAAAAGATTTACAGAAAAGAATTACTTTAACCATAAATTTTTATTTTACGAGTCAAGATCAATTTCAAGAAGCTCGTGATGGTGGAAATT
This sequence comes from Ondatra zibethicus, assembly GCA_004026605.1. Taxonomy (NCBI): domain Eukaryota; kingdom Metazoa; phylum Chordata; class Mammalia; order Rodentia; family Cricetidae; genus Ondatra; species Ondatra zibethicus. The sequence goes on along the minus strand of PVIU01008711.1, from coordinate 45,082 downwards.
AGTTGGTGTAAAGAAAGGTTCTTAGTGTACACTTAGGGGGTTGAATTTTTCCATAGTTGGAACTTGTTCTTCATTTTGTTCCTTGTTACTAGATTACTGTCAAATGAAATCTGCTCTGAAACAAGTTTCATTATTTCCTCATTCTTGGGTTTTAATAATCATTTTATTTTCAATTCATGTTCAATTTATTCTATACATTCTGCAATTAATGTTTTTATTGGTGACAATATAAACTTTGATTTGCTGTGAATAATAGTTTGTATAATTAAAAAATTTTTTAAAAAGAATGAGGGAGTTTGAAATGTTTATTGGTACATGGTTCTTTTTACCTTCCTCAGCAACCGAAGAACCTTGAAGGCTATGTGGGATTTGCCAACCTCCCAAATCAAGTGTACAGAAAATCTGTGAAAAGAGGATTTGAATTCACACTTATGGTAGTAGGTGAGATAATTTCTTACTAATCTGGAGTTTTGGTCTTTATCAACTTTGGATGAATTTAAGAATTAATATCTCAAATAACTCTAGTGAATGTATGTTGTATTTTATCTTATGTGGAAACGTTTAAAAATTTAGCTTAGTTGCATAATAGAATTTGTGTCTTCCTCTTTCTCCTTCCTTTTTTCCCGACACCTTTGATAGAAACTGAAAATTGAGAAATGATGGGCAGTTTTGATGGATTAGAACAACACAATGATTTTCTCCAAGTGATAATGCTAAGAAAGGAAGAGGCATCAAATAGCTACTTATTATTGCAGTATATGTTTGCTCTCTGGCTTATCACCTTCAGTGAAGTTGTGTCACATGAGCATTTAAGTTAAATGAGTATTTGCTTTGAGTTTTGCAAAGAAAGGTAGGTTAAAAGGTAATAATTCAAATGATTGCCTTGAAAATTGTACTAGTGTGTGGATGTTGCAGGGAAATGTGATTCTCCTTGTTTTCTTTTTTATTTTAATTTTATTTATATCTTATGTATGAGTGCTCTGCATGTATGCCTCCATACCAGAAGAGGGCATCAGATCATATTATAAATGGTTTTGAGTCATCATGTGGTTGCTGGGAATTAAACTCAGGACCTCTGGAAGAGCAGCCAGTGCTCTTCACTGCTGAACCTTATCTCTAGTCCTCTCCTTGTTTTCTAATTCATCTGTGAATACTGTGTTCTGCTCTATAATCCATTTGAAGATATTGTTAAGGGTTATTTTGCATATAGGTTGGTTAATGGCATCATTGTGTATAAAGAAACAGCCTGTACTTTTATGACCTGGGTAAGATTACTAATTAGTGTGTTGTTTTGCTAATCATGTTTTACAACAGTTTTTAATTTGCTATTAAGTTACTAAATTAACTGTGAAGCACTCTTTACTGAGGGAACAGTTTCTTCTGTGTTGATTACCACAATGTTTTTCCTATTGGTTAATTTTTTTTTTAATGTTGGAAGTTGCATTCATTATTACAGTTCATGGGATTAACGCACTACAGTTTGCTTGTTTTTTGAGCATAAGTTTTTTGCTCAGTAATGTTGGTGTAGTGGTTTGAGTGAAAATGTCTCTCATAGGCTTATATATCTGAATATTTGGTTCCAGGTTGCTAGTATGGTACTGTTTGGGAAGGTTTAGGAGGTGTGATCTTACTGGAGGAAGGAGTTGCTGGGGGCAGACTTTGAGAGTTTAAAGCTTCATGATATTCGCAGTTTGCTCTGTATGCTGTGTAGCTTGTGGTTAAGGATGTGAGCTCTCAGTTTCCTGCTTCAGCTGTCATGCCTCCCTGTCATGATGGATTCTTAGGCCTCTGGAACTGAAAGCCTTTCCTTCTGAAAGTTGCCTTAGTCGTGGTGTTTTATTACAGCAAGATCTAAGTAACTAATACAAACTGTTAACTTGATTGATTCTGGTTGGGTGGAAGTATTGTACATGCAGCTCTGGAGCAGAGATGAGACTAGACAGATGGGTTGAGTCTTCCTTTTCTTCCGTAGGTTGGCAACTTGATAATTATATATGAAGAAACACTACATCTTATGTTCGAGATGTCACTAATTTTCAAAAGGTTTTATATTAGAATTTTAGTTTAATGAATAGCTTTTGAACATGTGTTTAGTAGAATAATATCTGTGGTCATTTGAATGAGATGTCCCCTATAGTCTCAGGCATTTGATCTCCACTTTATGGTACTGTTTGGGGGAAGTTTAGGAAGTGTAGCTCTCCTGGAGGAACTATGTCACTGGAAGCAGGCTTTGAGAGCTTAAGGTCTCACCTGCTCCCAGTTGCTTTTCTGTTTCATATCTTTGGTTCAAAATGTGAGCTCTCAGCTTGCTGTCCAGCCGTGCCTGCTGCCATGATTTCCCTTTTATCATAGACTCTAACCTTCTTTAACCAGAGCCCAAATAAACTCTTCCTTAAGTTACTTTGTTCATGGTGTTTTATCTTAGCAACAGAGGAGTGACTAATACACTCAGCTAGGTGGCACTGCCCACAGTGGGTTGGGCACTTCCATACTATCTGTTAATCAAGAAAGTGCCCCACAGACTTGATGGCAGCCTTTTCTTAGTTGAGGTTCCCTCCTCTCAGATGACCTCCCCCTAAAATGAATAAAGCAAAAAGCTAATCAGTACAAAATCTGATGGTCAAGGCCATATGGTTGATATAAAATTGTGTTATTTTTCTAATTTGGGGTGGGTAGGTTGTTGAGTGGGTGAGGAGGCTAAAGTCATCTCATACTGATTTTTTTTTAGAGGAAATATGCATTCTCTTGATGCATTTTATTTATGAGCTTTTCCGATGAATCCTTTAATGAAATTCACTTTGTTTGGTTTTCTTTTTAGAGGGTCTCAAGTATCTGGTCATGAACTCAGTCTGTAGCTGTTCTAGTTTGTTCTCTATTGCTTTCTATAGACATCATAGTCAAAAAAGAAAAAACTTGGGGAGCAAAGGGTTTATTTTCATTTTTGCTTACAGTTTATAGCCCATCACGAAAGGAAGTCAGGTCAGGAGCTGAAGTAGAGGCCAGGAAGGATTACTACTTACTAGATTGCTTCTTGTGGCTTGTTTAGATTGCTTTCTTGTGCATTCCAACTTCATCTGCTAGGGTTGGTATCACCCACAGTAGGCTCTGTCCTGTTATTAATGAAGAAACTCCTCCACAGACTTGCCTATAGGATAGTCTGATGGAGACCTTTTCCAAATTAAAATTCCTTTCTCTTCCCCAATGATTTTAACTTGTGACAAGTTGACAAAAAACAAACTGAACAGGACAGTAACAGAGTCTGGATTTGAGCTGATTCTCCTACTTAAGCCTGCTGAATCCTTGGGTTAGAAGTAGTGCACCTGTGCCCAGCTGGAACACAGTTTTTGTTTTTCTTTTTCATAAGGTCTCTCACGTACATGCCCAGAGCCATATCTCTTTTTTAATTTCAGATCCAATCAAATTGACATCTAAGGTTAACAGTCACACTGCTTTTCATCATTTATGTTTCAGGCATATGTTTATTATGTATGTTAAGTCACTATCCTATAGTAACATTGCAACTCATTTCAGATATGAAATTAAGGTGTTAGATTAGCTTACTTGCTCATAGTTGCAAATCCAGTTTTTTTCTATAATATCCATGCAGAGCTCATTTAAGAGTATGTATTAATACTCAGTTGAATACACTGAAGCCAGTATAGCTGGAGAATTCTTTATTGCAAATCTTTGTTTAAAAATTAATTAAAGACCATTATCAGGCTGAGTGAGGTGATACACTTGGGATACAAAGATAAGATTTCTAAGTTTGAAACCAGCCCAGGCTACACAGTGAGACACTGTCTCAAATAAATAGAACATAAGCAAAATACCACCACCATCCAGAATCAATGTTAGGTTTGTCACATAACAAAGCAGTACAGGTCAGTGTTCATTGAGACGTGTCTCATTCTTGATGGCTGTGGGGTCAAATATATCTCTGTTTGTGCTTCCCTAGACAAGTAACTGGACATGAGGGCTTCCACTAAACTGAGTTCTACACCTCCCTAAATCATATTTAGTAGTCAATCTCATATCTGGTGAAAAACAAGAAGTCCTAAAAATATATCCTATATAAAGCAAGTACTAGATAAAGCTATGAATTACATGTCAGTCTTAAGCCTGAGATACACACACACACACACACACACACACATATAAAATTTCCTTTTTGGTTTTTCAAGACAGGATTTTTCTGTGTAGCAGCCCTGGTTATCTTGGAACTTGCTTTATAGACCAGGCTGGCCTCAACTACTATAGGCATGCACCACAATGCCTGGCTTAAGCCTGTTTTTATTAGTACATTTTCATGACTTTAATTTTAAGATCCAGAACTGAAGAAGGACGCTTAAAAGAAATCCCATACTAGCTCAGACTTGAGAAATAGATGGTTATTTATTTAGGGGTAGACTCATAAATCAGAATTCTCTGCTTGAATGGTGATCAGAAACTGAATCCCACAGCCGGAAAAAGAGAGCCAATGCATGCTCTACATTGGCTTATATAGTATAAGAGGCTACGCCCCAGTGGGCGGGTAACCACTGGCTGTAAGACTTCCTATAGCACAGAACTAGGGATAAAGGAAAGAAAAAGATAGGGATGACAGAGAATTATAGGGCAGTTAATAGGATAAGTGCTTGATTAGTTTTTAGTTTTGACTTTAGTTGAATTCCTTTAATTACCGACATTGAGGAAATGTGTATATGCTCCTATTCTGCAGCGAGGTATAGATTGCTGGCCAGAGCTGTTTTTGATGAGAGTCAGATTTAGTTCGTTTAAAAGGTGTTTGACAGTTTATTATTTTCTCATGCATAGGAATTAGCTCTTTACCTTGAGTTAATTGGTAGTTTTGATGCCTTTGTTAGGATCCATTTCTGTTGGTCATCTTCAAATATTGGCATAATCTGACATAATGTCTTCTATATACTCAAATTTCTTTTTAGAAAATATTATGGTGTGAGCATGTACATGTACACATGCATATGCTCTAGTCATGGTTGTGTGGAGATGAGAGGGCAGCTTTAGTGTCAGTTCTGTCTTTCCATCTTACATGGTTCTGGGAATTGAATTCATCACTTTAATTGTACTTAAGAAAAAAAACTTTGCAGTTTACAAGAAGCCCATTTTCTTAAGTTGACTTACGTTTTCATCAGTATAAATAGCCAAAGTAACACGCTATTCAAAACAGGTAAAATTATAGAGAAATATTTAGTTTTCTGTTACCTAAAACCTGAATGATCTGTCATTTTTGTTTTTATTTTATTTTATTTGTGATTTAAAAACTTTATTCAAGAGGCAGGGAAATGAGGGAAAGAAAATTTAATCATTGACAAAAATCATTCCACCAAAAGTGAGAGAGCTGAAATAATTCACTTTTTAGAGCTATCCCTCAACTACTGTGACATCCCTATCTAGCGTTCTCACAATATATTTTTATTTTTTTATTTTTTTTTAATTTTTTTTTAAAATTTTTCTCTGCTCCCCTCCCTGCCACACCCCTCCCTCCCTCAACCCTCCCCCAAGGTCCCCATGCTCCCAATTTATTCACATTTTTGTTTTTAGATACTTAAACACTCTTACTATGAACAAAATTCCCAAATCACAATAACGCATAAGTAGGGTCTTACATGGTTAAAAAATTTTAAATAATTTTATTTATGATAAATAAAATGTCATATTAAAAACTGGAAACACTTTAAAACTGAATACAAAATTCCTTCAAAAATTGCAACCACTTTGCATGAAATACAATTCAGTAAATACTCAAGAATCACTTACTATGTATCAGTCACAAGGATTAAATGTGCAGGCAGGATGGAACTTCCAGCTCATGTCACTTAGAGACTGGTAGGTAGATGATGTAGAAAGGTAAAATTAAAAAAAAAAAATTCAAAAAACCAAACACTGAGTTCCACATGTAGGTATATTTAGGATGTTAGAAAACATAGACAAGTAATTTCTAAATCCTTTGGGAATACAAAAGGTCTCTAAAAACCTTCAAAGATGTTACCAATTCTTCAAATGAGGGATGAATCTTCTTTACCCACACATTGATAGCTTACCCCATTATCAACTTCCCCACCCTACCCAAACAGAGTGGTGTTTGTTATAGAGAAGAATCTACATTACTTTTTCATAATCCTTCAAAGTGCCTAATTTACTCTGGAGCTCATTCTTGATGTTAGTACATTGTCTGCGTTTGGAAAGATGTAAATGACATGAATCCATCATTTACCTGTTCTCCCTTCTCTCCAACCTCTGGAAACTTCTAATTTTTTTTTTATAACCTGTATCATCGTTTTGTTTTTTTTCCAGAATGTTGTGTAATTGTAATCATTGAATATATTTCCTTTTCACATTAACTTTCACTTTATAATTGCAGTTAATGTTCTTGCATGTCTTTTCATGGCTCAAATGATTATTTTTATTTTGGTGTTAAATAATATTCTATTCTCTAGATGTACCATAGTTAATCCCTTTACCTCTGAAAAGAATCTTGATTTTTTTTTTCTAATTTTGGATAATAATAAACAAATATCCAAGAAACCATGTGGAGATTTTTGTTGTGGAAACTAGGTTTTTACTTGCATGATTACTGGATTTGCTTGATTAAAGTATGTTTTATTTTTTAAAGTAGTCACAGAACTTTCTTCCAAAGTGACTGTACTCTTAACCATTTCCAGAAGAATGAATGACGCTTCCTATTACTTCACACCTTTTTCAGCATTTGATTTTGTCAGACTTAATTTGAACAATCGAATCGGCATAGAGCTGTATCTTATTGTTTTCATTTGTATTTCCTTAATATGAAATAGTCTGCTTTATCATATACTTTATTTGCCACTTGTATGTCTTATTTGTATCTGGTAAAGTATTTAGTCCATTTTAAATCACTTTCCCCCCACTCGGTTTTAAAATCCTTATACATTTTTGGATAATAGTGTTTTATCAGGTAGGTATGTATACACATGTTTTTTTAGTGTGTATATGTGTGCATGTGTTTTGCCTTTTCATTCTATTTTCATTGCCCTTCACAGAGCTGAAGTGTTAGATTTGAACACAGTCTAGTTTATCAGTGATTCTTTTCATGAGCCCTACCTTTAGTGTTCTAAGAAGTCATTGCTATGTCAAGGTCATCTAGGTTTACTCTTACATTATATTATCTACCATGAGTTTCGTAGTTTTGCATTTTAAAATAGGGCTATTGTCTATTTGGGGTTAATGGTTTTTTTTGTGTGTATGAAATGTGTGGAGATTCACTTTTTAGTGAATTGTGAATAGTCAAGTATGACACATGCGGTTGTTTTAGTACCATCTGCAGAATGGCTTTCGTACTCTGAAGTATGCATTTATTCCTCTGTATAAGGTTTACTGACTCTGAATTTCTTAATATTTCTGAGTTTTCTGTTCTGTTCCAATAATCTGTTTACCTGTATATAAGCATATGTACACATATATATGAACATAAGGTATATACATAAACATAGAATTGATTACATTGTTGCTATTATTTTGAGCAAAATATCATATGTTATATCAATTAGGAACAAGGAAAAAAGGATAAAATTAAGTTACTGGGCCTAGTGGTATATGCCTTTGATCCCAGCATTTGGAGGCAGAGACAGGTGGATCTCTAAATTCAGGGTTAGCCTGATTTACAGAGTGAGCTGGAGATTGGCTTTGACAAAAATACCACTCTCCAGGGTAGGGGCATGGGGATTAGAAGAGTTAGTAAAGAGTACGAAGATGCAAATGAAAATAATAAAACAGAAAACATAAGATAGTACTGGGAGGGAGTTCCAGTGAATACTGAAATCGCCCGTGTTTAATTTCCAGTTGCTTAAAATACCCCTGACTCCAAAAGGTAGGTGTAAAATAAAAAAATTGCATTAACATGATAGAAGGAAATGAACACACCAATTGAAGGTTGCGGGCTGAATTCTTAGGTAAACATTTTGTTGCTAGAACAAGACAAGTAAAGCTCACACTCTAGACCAAAACATTGTTATCTCCTTAAGGGAGCAAGAGTTTAGTAGGATCCTTAGACTTTTGTTTGTGGTAGAAACATATCTACTTTTCTATTCCTGAAATAGAAGGTCTGAATATTAGCCACACCTGTTGACAATAACCTTGAGAGAGTAGAACTCTCTGTTCTAAATCTAGGTTGGACCTTTGTGTGAGGTAGAAATACTCAATAACCTTGAAGGAATAAAGGTTAAGTTCCAACTCTCTGATTTTTGGTCAAGGTAGAAATAGGCTCACATTTTTTTGGCCCCTATAGTGAGTTCTAGGACAGGGCTCTACAGAGAAACCCTGCTTCAAAAAACAAAAAACAAAACAGCAAAAAAAGTAAACTAAAAATCTTGTTGTTTTATTAATGTTTTCCCTTTTATGTTCATGCTCCATGTTTCTGATCTGCCTCATATGTTGTAATATCCAGTTCTATGTATTTAACTAGGCATTTACAGTTTTAAGAGTATTAAAACGGAATACACATGTCCTTCAAATGTGTACATGTTGTTACAAATGACAAGATTTACTTCTCTTTTAAGGCTAAACATTGTTCCATTTCTGATTGGCTGTTGTGAATAATGCTGGAATAACCATGAGAGTACAGGTATCTCTTCTAATGCACAGGGTTCATTTGTTTGGTTATATAACCATTAGTTGGGTTGCTGGGTATGTAGTCATTTTAATTTTCCTTTATGCATCTATATATGTGTGTGATGGTGTTCTTGTATGTATGTTTTTGTGCTCACATGTGTGTGCATGTGAAGGCCAGAAGTTGACAATCATTGTCTTCAGTCACTGTCCACATTATTTACTGAGACAGATTCTCTTGCTGAACCTGAAGGTCTTGAACTTGCTCTAAGGATCTTTGTCTCAGGGGCTCTGGACTCACCAGAGCTTACATCTAGCCTTTTTATTTGGTCTGTTGCTTACCCAGGTTGAATCGTCAAGATTGCTTGGCAATTAGTTTACCCATTGAGCCATTTCTCCAATTCCTTATTTTTAATTAAGTTTTTTTTAAACTGTCTTCTATAACACCTGTACCAATTTATACTCCTAGCAGTGCAGAAGGGTTTCCTTTTTCCAATTCCTGGCCAGCACTTGTTATTTCTTATGCTTTTGAGTTAAATGCATTGCAGCAGGTATGGTCTGATGTGCTTTTAATTTGTGTTTCCCTGCTGGTTAGTGAGACTGAATGTGTTAATCAGGGTTCTCTACCAGTAGCTGTCTCTACACATCTGCTCTGATTATGAGACTGAAATGCTGAAGGTCTGGAGGATTACTGGAAAACTACTAGTTACTCTTCAGGCTATGTTGGAAGCCCCAAAGAAGTTGAGTTCTGTTATCAGTGATGAAATGTAGAAGTAGCAACAGCTGGAGCAGCAGTAGGGCAGATGATCTTTCCAACAGGATAAACAAACTCACCAATACAATATGAAGGTACTGAGGCCTCAAACAAAGCATTTTCTCTTGGCTACCACAGGAAAGGACCATCCACAATTAGAGTGTGTCTTCCAACTTTAAATAGCCTGATCAAGAAGGTCATTTGTATGTAAGTGAGTGCTTTATTTCTTCTTTGAATCCAAATCCAGGACAAATTGAAAACTAAGGTTAACCATCACACCAAGCACTTTTCACATGTATGGCTTTTTGTAAGTCTGTTGCTTTAAGACAGGGCTCCACTGTGTAACCAAGGGTGGCCTAGAACTATGTAGTTCAAGCTGGCCTTGAACTTAAATTTATCTTGCTTGTGTTTCCCAGTTGCTGTGAGTACAAGTGTCTGCCTGGCTTGTATGTTCTTTGAGAAATAAATGTCTGTTGTCTCTTGGTCCATTTTAAATTAGTTTGTTGTTATTTTGTTGTTGAGTGTTGAGAGTCTTGCACCTATTCTGTATAGTAACCTTTTATACATTGTTTCTAGATATTTTGTCCTATTTTGATCCCCACCAAACCCCCTGCACATACACTATGCTATGTAGAAGGATTTTAGTTTGGTGTAATTCTGTAGTCCTTTTTATCCCTCTTCTCCATCCCCTGTTGATTGTCCATGCTTTTTGGGGTCACATCAAAAGCCCCCTTAAACCCTAATCTGAGGAGCCAGTAATTGCTGAGATTTATTTCATTGAGCTTTTTCCTATGTTTCTTCCTTAGAATTATATTCAGGTCTTATGTTTAAGTCTTTAGTTCATTTGAGTTGGTTTTTGTAATCTTAAAATTTCGCTTTTGAATATTCAGTATTCTTAACACTGTTCATGGAAGAAAGCTGTTGGCTTCTCTGTTTTCTCCATTTATGTTCCGTGTTGAAAACCATAAACATGTTTCTGAGCTTTCTCTTCTATTTATTTAGTCTGTTTTATATCAGTAAAATTGCTGTTCTCATTACAATAGCTCTGTAATATATTCTGAAATTGGGAGTTTAACTTTATTACTCTTTGATACTCAGAATCTTTTTCTCTTTCGATTTGTGTATGTTTTACCTGTGTGTATATATATGTACCATGTCTGTGCCTGGTGTCCATACAGGCTAGAAGAAGGTTTTGGATCCCTTGGACAAATAGGAGTTATGAATGGCTGTGAGTCATCATAGGGGTACTGGGTCCTCTGTAAAAGCAAAAGGGCACTTAACCACTGAGTCATGTCTCAGCCCTGATAGTCAAGAGTCTTTTTGTGGTTCCCTGGGAATTTGAACATTTTTTTGCATTGGTCAAAAATTCTGTTGGAATTCTTATCTTTTGAATAATATGGCCATTTATCAATGTTGATTTTTGTTTCAGATCATAAACATTTTGTCTTCTTTCTTTTTATTTGTGTTGTCTTCCATTTCTCTTATTTGATAACTCACTGTGTAGGCCAGGCTGGCCTCAGGCTCTGAGATCTGCCTGCCTCTTCCTGCTGAGTGCCTGAGTACCGGGATTAAAGAGTATGCTGCCACTGCCTGGTTTGTTATTCATATTTTTGGGTGGCTATTGTCAGTGGGTTTCTTCTTCCTCCTCCCTCTGGTTTATTTTCTGTATAGTTTTTATTAGTGTATGGGAACACTTTTTGCAGGAGAGGAGCAGCAGGATCGGAGTTATAGACCTTAGAGTTTTCTAAATATAAATATAAAAATCTTGTCTGAAACAAGCAGTTTTTCTATTTTAGACCCCTTCTCTCTTTTTCTCTCCTGATTGATCTGACTTGGAGTTCTGTGCTCTCTACAGACGGCATGTGTTATCCAGTTTGTTGGCATATTACTAGTACTCTGTTAGCCTTTTTCTTACTGTACAATTAGGAATAATAATAATCCCATTTTTTATTTCTAATTACATTAATTTGAATTTTTCTCTCTTATTCTCAGTGTAGTTGATGGCCTGTTAATTTTGAAGGCTCTTTTGGACAGCTTACTTTGTTAATTTTTTTTCTTTTTCTTTTTTTTTCTGGGTTTTTTTTTGAAGGGGTGAGATCCTGCCATAGCCATTATTTTGTTTTGTGTTTAGTTTATACTCTTTTCTAGATCATATGCTGAAAAGGTCATTTTTTGAATCTGATCATTTTTATGTAAGCATTTATGACTGACAATTCCCTAGCACTGACTTTCTTGGTGCCATAAGGTTGGCAGACTGTGTTGTCATTTTTGTTTTTCTCTGTATGTAGTTTATTTTCCCTCATAGTTTCCTTTTTGATCCTTTGGTTACATGAGAGAGTACGTTGATTAATTTCTAAATATCTGTAAATTTTTCAGTTTTTTTTTTTAATTTTATGTATTGTACCCAGACTCATGTGACCATGCATGTGGAGGCCAGCAATTGACCCCAGGTGTTAACCTAGACTCATTGATTGGCTAGACTATCTGGTGATCCCTAAGGACACTCATGTCTCTGCCTCCCCAGTATCACATCTGCTTTTACATGGTACCTGGGGATCACACTCTTGTCTTTGCATTTCCACTGTGAAGTACTTTGCTCACTGAGCTATCTCCACAGCCTCAGTTTTATTTAATTTTGATGAGAAATATGTTTTCATTTAATTTTTTTTCAAAGTCTGGACTCAGACTTAGAAGTAGATGCTCTTAACAAACAAGGACAGTTTATGTCTCTTGGCAGTGTGTTCTGGCTTCCTTCATTCTCTTAGCCAAAAGTTAGCATATTTTACATGCTTAGTGTGTTGTTTTTTCAGGGCAGTATGTCGGCGTTTCTGTTGCAGCACACATGGAGTAACACGCTAAATCTTGGGTGTTTTGTTCCTGGACTTTTTAACTTATTTGCAAAGGGCTTTCTGATAATTTGGTGAACATCATCTTTAGAGAGATTGAAAAGCTTTCCGATTCTGCCAGCTTTTTTTAGTCCTCAATGAATGACGCACAGAAGTGTCTGTCAGGCCAGCTATATCTTTTTTTTTTTTTTTTAAATAACCAAGTTGAAAATACTTAGATTAGAATCCGCAAACAGACTTGTGCTTCCTCTCTCCAGTTCTTCATGGCCTATAAGGAGATTCTCCCTTACTCGACAGCAGGAGCACTCTGCCATGGATCAGCACACCTTGTTCATGGTTAATCTTTGTTTCTCATACCGCCCACTGACTCAGACCAACACAACCCTTCCACTCTTCACACAGAGCATCAGCACCCACTTCTGTGGCCATGTGCTCCTCAGAATTTGTGGAGTTTGCTCATTGCCCACGTGAGTGTCTCACAGTAGGTGGCTTCATCTCAACACAGCCAGACACCTAGGAGGCACCACAAAGAACTTACTTAAGTGTTTTTAAAGGCATATGAAGACTTTTAGTCATTCCTGGAAAATGTTTACTTTACACTTGAGCAAAATGTCTATTAGTCACCTGGGTTCAGTGTTTTGTATATATTGTTAGGTCTGCTTTGGTTACAATATAGCTCAGATCTTATTGTTTCCTTAGATTATTGCCCATCTAGTTGTTCTGTTATGGGATCTGTTTGGAGCTGACACAACTCACACACCAAGTCAATGCAGATGACAAAAACTTACTGTAATCAAGTTATCAATCAAGTGATTGATCAGGGCTGCAGAATAGACTCAGGAGCTGAACTGTGACCCCAAGCCAGAATGTTAGAGTTTTTAAACCTGAAAATCACAAAGATCTGTGCCAAGTTACACATTTTCCACCAATCAGGATTCAGGGATTAGGGACTGTCCTATGAACATTTCCCTATATGGTTTACTTACCTTGTTCTCATTGGTTGGTTTACTTAAATGTCTTGCCCACAATTCATGTCTCACCTTGTCAGCCAAGATGTCAGTTATCCACGGAGGTCTGGGGAGGTCTTGGGAACTTAAACTTTATTTGACCCTTATTCAAAATGGAAGTTCTATCCAAAATGACTTCAGTTTGGTTCCTTCTTACAGTTCTTTTTATGATTGAAGTGACCAACTATAATAATAGAACTTTTACACTTTTTCTTCACTTTTAACAGTTTACTTTACATGCTTTGAAATTTTGCTATTTGGTATCTGTATGTTTATAAGTGTTTGTGAATTGATACTTTTTAAACATACAAGGTTTTTTTTTGACTGTACTAACAGTTTTGAGTTAAGTATTTTGTGTGATACTAGCATGACTATTCTACCTCTTTTGCATGGAGTGTCTTTCCAGCCTGTTTGTGTTCTTAGTTCTAAAGTGACTCCTTTATAGCTCCCATGCAACTGTACAGTACTTTATCCGTTTGAGTCTAGAAAATTCAAATGTAAATGTAAAGAACTTGCACCATTTTGCTATTTGTTTCCTGGATTTCTTATAGCTGTAAGAATCTTACCTCTTTTGTGAGGTAAACAGAACCCCGCATGCCTATGTAAATGTTATTTTTTCAAAGCATGCCTGTTATTGTATATTAATTAGTAAAGATAAATGCATGAACTGTTACATCAATCATCATTATATTTTATAACATATTTAACCTTGTATAATGTGTACCTTAAAGCTATGAATGTTTGGTAAAACTGGTATGGTTGGTACTATATACTAAGCATAAAAGATTAAAGATACCACAGTAGAAATCATGCCCTAGCTTCTTTTCTTCTTTGTTGGGCATGTGCATGGAAGTGCAAGTACCCTTGGGGCTAGAGACATTGGATCCCCTTGAACTGGAGTTACAGACAGTTGTAGGCTACCTGACATGGGTGTAGGGCACCTATTTAGTTCCTTTGCAAGAACAGTATGTGCTTTTAACCACTACTAAGGTATTTTTCTAGTCCCAGATTTCCATTTTTTAATGTCTTTAGTCATTCTCTATTGTCTACACTAAAGATTAGTACTTTTAACCTTTTATTTCATGGAAGCAGTGATATATAAACTAATTTTTCTTAATGTGACTGTCTTTGGTCACTAAAACACATTTTTGTTAAAGTGTCAGTTACAGTATTAGATGTTACTTTTTTTAAAAAGATGAGTGTAAATTATTAAACATTTTAAAATCCTTTGACAGTGTGGATCTTATTTGGTGAATGTATCTTCCTGTGGCTGTGATAAATACCCTGACAGATCAACAATAAGAAGTGTTTATTTGGGGGTCACAGTCCATTGGAGCAGGGAAGGCCTGGTGTCAGAAGCTTTAGGCAGCTGGTCACACTGCAGCCAGGCAGGAGAAAGTTGATTGCTTCCGCTCACCTAGCTTCCTTCGGTCCAGGACCTAACTTCAAGGAATGATATCTCTCCCCTTAGCCCCCATTCCTTTAAGGTGGGTCTTAACATCTCTGTTACCCAAATCAAATAATCTTTCACAGACATGCCCAGAGACTAACCTAATCTAAGTAAACTGGAAGTTTGTCTTCTAGGTCATTCCAGATCCTATTAGGGTGATTTTCCTAGCCAACACTTAGTGTGAAACTGAGGACAAACATATTTTTTCTGAGGCCTGCTCTTTTCTGAAGGGAAATAAATGTAGGAGCAGTGGATCTGGAGAGGAGAGGTGGTGCGCAGAACGGGGAGGAGTGGATGTATTGTGTAAGAGAAGAATAAAGAGGAAAGAAAAGTTTGGTTTTTTTTAACATAAAGTCTTGATGTTTTTGATTGTGAGCCTATCCTTTAATGGTTGAACCATCTTTCCAGCCCTAATATGGAGTTTTTGTAGTATATTTGAATGTCACTAACTAGTGAAACACTAGCATTATTATATTTGTTGTATTATTTGGCTAAGTTTGACATGTTTTTCTTCTTTTTCTTTTAGGTGAATCTGGACTAGGAAAGTCAACATTAATCAACTCATTGTTCCTCACAGATTTATATTCTCCAGAGTATCCAGGGCCTTCTCATAGAATAAAAAAGACTGTACAGGTATGTATGTTATTGTTGTTTATTAATAACAGTCATGTTAGCACACAACACATTCATTTTATTTGGTGTCTAGAAGTAGATTCATATTTGACTTTTAGTGGAAAGTGTTAAACATGACTTGATTAAACTAAAACAAAAACATATATACATGATCAGAGGTCCTGACTAGATCCTGCCATAAGTAATCTGATGACCCTCCTAGAAATCGCATTGTGATATACGAGTAACTCTACAGTTGTGTTGTCCATTATGATATGCTCTTTGCACATATGACTAAGGTCGAACCAGTAAATAAAATTTAGAATGCAATTTCTCAATTACATCATACACATCTCAAGTGCTCTGTAGCTCCATGTGCTAAATAGTTCTTTATTTGGACAGCCATATGTAAAACATTTCCCCTATTGGCAGTGAGTTAATACCATATGATAACTAAATGGCAGTGGTAATTATGTAAAACTGCCGAACTATATATGGTCCAATTTTCACCTCTTAGTCTTACAATACATGCTGATGAGCTGAGATCTTACTAAATATAGTTCCTGGTCTTGTATGTGTGAGGTCAGACTGGACTTCTGCATTTCTAACCAGGACCCCAAGTAGAGTGGATGCTGCTGGTTGGTGGAACACACTTTATAAACAAGGTCTAGATTCTAGAGCAGTGGTTCTCAACCTTCCTAATGCTGCAACCCTTTAATATAGCTTCTCATGTTGTGGTGACCCCTAACCATAAAATTATTTTTTTTGCTATTTAATAACTGTAATTTTCCTACTGTTCTGAATCCTAATGTAAATATCTAAAGTGCAGGATATCTGATATGCGACTCCAAAAGGGATTGTGACCACAGGTTGGGAACCACTGTTCTAGACTTTAAATCTGTACTTTGCAACACAATAGCTTATAGCTACCTGTTTCTCCTGAGCTTTTGTAATAAGTGTATTCCAAATTTAGATATTCTACAGGTGTAAAATGTACTTCATGATTTTCAACACTTAGCATGGAGAAAAAGGAATCTTAACTTCTCATTGTTTTTTGTCTATTTGCTTGTTCTTTTGTTTTGTTTTGTTTCTTTGTTTGTTTGAAACAGAGTTTCTCTGGGTAGTCCTGGGCTGTCCTCTAACTCAGAGGTTCACCTGCCTTTGCATTTACTCCCAGTGCTTGTATTAAAGGTGTGCACCACCACCATCCTGCTCTTTCATTGTTTTTGTATCAACTATATTTAAAGTGGCTACTGAAAAATTTAAATTTGCTTATGTGGATCACTATATACTTTTCTTTGGTAGCACTGCTCTAACTGCTGGCTCAATCAAAGCTTATTGGTGGGCTGATAAAGTAAGATACAGCACATTGTTGAGGCACGTGGGTTTAGAGCTGGATTTGAAGTAGTGATTTATACCACTGTACAAGATGGAAGAGCAGGAACACGCATATCATACTGCCTGGTGCATTTGATTAAGGCGTGTTTCTGTGAAGAAAATATTTTCTCATTTAGCTTAGAGAGGGAATAAAATGTAACCTTTAAATTACCTACAGAAAAATGTTCCTAAGAATGTGAGCTGACACGGCTTACTTTGTGGTTAATATTGAAGATTTTAATCTTAAGAAAAACTTATCTTTTAAAACGTAGATCTTAATATTCATCAGAAAACTTGGAAATTTATAGCGTCTAAGTTCAAATGTATTTGGTATAAAATAATTTGCTAGATATTGTCATGGACTTACAAAAGCTATTCTTGGTTAGGTAATTTTCTGAGTTCTCATTGTTGTTCTAACTTGTAGATAGCTAATTCCAAATCTACATCCGTAATGATTTTTGAGACAGACTGCTGTGCCCTGAGATCATGCAATCAATAAATGAAAGAGACAAGTTTCAAATCTGAACTGTTTGTATACACACACACACACACATACATACACACACACAAACACACATGCTCTAGGTTTTAATGACTTACTTGAATAGACTAATCAGTTCTTTGAAAAAAGGATTAGCTTTTCTTTTCCTCCTACTTTATGAATAATGATACACTATCAGTTTTACAAGTTAGCACTTGATTTTTTTTGCCAAATGACAGTCTAAGGTGGTCTTCCTTGGGAGCCATCCACCTTTTTTGAGACATGTCTTCCACTGGCTGGAAGTTTGCTTAGGCTATGTTGTCTGTCCAGTGAACCGTAGGTGTATTCCTGTCTCCACTGTTCAGCATTGGCATTGCAAGTACACACTGCTGCACCCGAGTGGCTTTTTTACATGGATTTTGGAGAATCAAATTCAGGTCCTTTTGCTCCTGTGGCAAGTACTTTACTGACGTTTTTTCCCCCGCCCTAGAAATGAGGAATACACTAGCAAAAGTTACTGGGTGTTTTAATAGATAAAAATATTAACATGTAATTTGGGGATTTACGACAAAGAAATATATTTGAGAAAACATTCAGTGAGAGATTATAGTTATGGTTATTTTGTTATTCTGCAAATTATAGAAGCATCTTTTTAAGTAGGATTCACAAGACATAGCCGTCACTGATTTTTCTATAGTATGTGATTTTTTTCCTTTGTCCTTTTTACTTAGTTTTGTTCTGAAAATCATTCCCTCCCCAAAGATAAGCACCTCACCTCTCTAGATTGATTAGTTTGGATATTCTTGAACTCATGTAGATTTATTCTTGAAGCTGATTTCTTTCACTGAGAATTATTTTTCTCACTCGTTCATGCTTGTTGTACTTGTTCTTTCTCAATACTGGGTAGTATTGTGGGAGCTCGACCCCTTTAGCCAATGACATTTGGAGTGACTAGCCCTATAGGTCTGGTTTTCTCTGAATACATGACCAGATAAAACTGAGGAGGGGTAGCATGCTTTCTTTCTTGGGTGGTCAGAGCAGGAGCAAGCCTTGGGAAAAATGTCAGGACAACGGCAGCTGGATCAGTAGCAGCTTATACCTTGTTCTGTATTCATGAGTCTGTTTTTCCGTTGTACCAATTAATAAATTATTAACTAGACTTTTGCGAATTCTCACTTCACCTGGCACCCAATGTGAGAATAGAAAAAGGGGGATAGATAGATAGGATAATAAGGTAGATTATTGTATCTACTTGTAAACTAAAATAGCAGCTATCAGTTTTAGATAATTTGCATTGGTATGGATTCTTGTATATTGATACAAATATAAAACTTTTTCTATTCTTGTTTAAGATAATTTGTGTATTTATATAAATTCAAAATTGTATTTGTCATATTGAATATAATGTTCCTACTTCTGTCTAAAATATTTTATATATTAATACAAATGTAAAATTTTTGTCATACTGTATGTATGTTTCTACTTCTGTTTAGGTTATTTTGTATTTTGATGCAAATTAAGGATATTTTTGTCATTGCACTATACATTCGTATCTCTGATTAAGATAGTTTTATATATTGTCACAATTTTGAGGTCGCTATTCTTACGTTGTACATCTGTTTAAAGATTGCTTATTTTATAATATGAAGTTTTATTCTTTAAGCTATATAGGTTATTAAGAATTATAAGTTAATAGTTACTCATGTTTGTCATAGTTATGTTAGTTAGGTTTTCTAGATGCACAAAGATGTATTCCATAAAACTAGGTAATCTTCAAACACTTCAAAGACCTATAGAATATGGCATTTAAATGTTTTAATAACTTAGAATTCTGTTGATGTGAGGCTTAACTGCTTCTGGAAGCACCAGTCTACTCCTGAGAGATTGGTGGGCACTGAAGACATATGGAGCTTTTTTTTTTTTTTTTTTTGCCAAAACTGGCCTGTTGGCTAGAAAACTGCCCTTGCCTCGACTGATGACAGTAAGCATATTGTCCAGTCTAGACAAGCAGGATACAAGGAAAAGCAACTGTTGAACTTCAAGACAGGGTAGGACAGTCTTTCAAATTTTCCTGCTTCTAAAAATGGTCTTGTCAGATATTCTAGGCCCGTAACCAAAGTTGGATGCCCCAACATTGCAGAGAAACGGGTGACTGTCCAGGCAGCCAGCTGTTTCTGTCATTTCTTGCATTTTTCAGAAGTCACTTACTTGCACTTCCTACTTACTCAGGTAATATTACTTTCCTTCTCAGGTCTTTGATGAGGTTGAAGACTAGATAGTTACAGTTTCTGTAGAAATATATCACAGCATGGCCTTTTTGTTTTGGATAAACATTTGGGTTTCTGTTTTTTAGTCATGTAAATATTCTGTTGTTTATGTATGTGTAAAGACAAAGACATTTTACTTCTTTCATCTGTTTCCATTTGTAGTTCAGTTGAGAAGGTCTGCTTACTCATTGGTTACTTAGGTTTCATTGAACTGCTTTGGTCATTTTAATATTTCCTGCCTTTTTCTTCCTTATTTCCAGAAGTTCTTTATCTGAATATGAATCCCTGACATTTTAAACATTTCAGTGTCTTAGTCCCAGCTATGATCTATTTAGAAAGCTGAAACTTTTACTCATTTACTCTCAGGGAAGAACATGACATACCTACCGTAGATAAGAGTCAAGAGGCCTGAATGTAGTTAGAATGTGATCATCCTTTGCAGCCTCTTGGCTCCCCCATCCTCAGCCCAGCAGTCTAGCAGATAGTCTGCCCTTGATGTAATAAATTGTATAAGTAGAGGGTTTGATCTACCATTATTGTATCCCATTTTATACATATAGACCAATATAGGCATACTCTCTGGAGTTTTGAAAGACAAATGTCTGTGGCTTTTGTGATCTGAAGGATTTTTAGAACATTTCCAGTTGTCAGAAAATGAAAGAAGAAAAATTCTCTCCTATGATGTGGCTAAAGAGTAAAACCTTAATTAATTAAAATAATACAGTGCCAATCTCCTTCCTGAATGTTATATTTATAGGAAATTGTGTTTTGACGGAGAGATTTGTTGACATTTATGGTCTTGGAAGATTACTAAGTATTTAAACTAATAGAGAACTGATTCTGAGATCTCTGTTCCTCAGTGAAGGTCTCACTTGAACTCTGAGGTTAATTCTTAATCTCCTGTGTTTGCCTGAAGACCTCTGCGGAGCATTTCCAGATGTGAGCAGACTCCAGGCTTGGCTTTTTCTATACTATTGTTCTCAGTGTGAGTGTACATCAGATGAGGCAAAACCCAAATAATTTGCATTTCTTTTAACTTCTCAAGTTGTTGTAGTCACAAAGTTGAGTATTTACATACTCCTGGATGGTTGTAAACTGCTTTCAGTTTATTTCAGGGAAAAGTCAGAGAAGGAAATGTTTCTCCTTAGTACCTTTAAGGATATTTCAGAATGAATGCAATAGTGCCTTATTACTTCTCTCTTGTTGATATGTTTTTTCCCAGTAGATTATTAAAATTAAAGAAAGGAGAAGAATACATAGTTGTGCTCTTCATGTTCTTATTTCAAATATAGATCCCAATATTGACAAATTTTAACAAACTATATCATAGTATATGTATATAGTTATTACATTTTATTTCACATTTTTATTGTTTTTTAAAAAATGGTATTTTTTTGTCCCTGTAAGATTGTAAACTATCTTTTCTTGGGAGGGAGAACTATCTTTTATTTGAAATTTAGTTAATTTCAATTTTAATTCATTGACTGGCAAATTTATCTTGATATACTGTAGAATGTTTTCTTGGTGTGAAGTTTCGTATATCACTTCAGTCGTCATTTTATAGTGATACAGGTGAAGTAGCTGTGTGATTTCTGGAGGTGAGAAAAATTGAAAGCAATAAGTTGTACTCTTAAATACAATTCTTCAGATTTGTGGACTTCTTGAAAAGTTTTCATAGAGCACAGTTAAATGTTCCTGTAGATAAACTCCTTTTTTGGTTTTTGAGCCAGTTGTTTGCATGACCATTTCAGTGCTTTGCATATTAGGCTTGGCTGTATAGTAATGAAGGACACAGCATTCTCAAGGATCTCTAGTGGGAAAACATAGAAAATATTAAATCACACGATGCTGCTGTTAGGTGCCTTTCAGAATTGGTGAAGTGGTAGTAGCAGTTGAAGAGGGGCGACAGCTGTGCAGAAAAGGGCAAGAGCAGACACTTATAAATGAATATTCCCAGGATCCCTATGCTAGCCTGTAATTTACTTGCTGGGTTCTCAGATTATAATGTTATGCTGCCACACCCAGGTCTTTTTCACCTTATGTTTTCTAAAAAAAATATTTGAGGTATTATTACATGGAATATTCCCTATCTTTGAGCCAAGTAAACACATCAGGCTGTCTGTTCAGAACTTTGGCCTTGCTGCTACTTCTTAAGGAAGTATGGGTAAAGGTGTAAATCCTTGACAAAAATTTTTAACCTTTTCTTCAATATGGTTTTCAGTTAATTAAATAACACATTTATTTATGTTAATAAATATCTTGTGAACATGAGAATAAAAAGTTTAATGTACTTGGTAGTCCTTTCAGTTGTAAAACTGAATAATAAACATTGAAGGCTTGACTTGCTCCTAGATTGAAAAACTACAGTTTTAAAATAGTGGAGTCTTTGATTTGTTGGATGTAGAGAATCAAAACATGCCTCAATAAATCAACAACACACATAAACAATATGAGATCTAGTTTTACTTCTAGAGAAAACCATAGCAGATAATGCCCTTGCTTCGTTTCTTTGTATCACTTCATTCCATTGGCACTAAGTTATACATTAATCTTAGACAACTCTTGAGATGCATTAAAATATGCTGATGTGACCTGCTTAAGAAGAGTGCATGGGAAAGTGACCATTTGGAACAGATTGTTTGAAACCTTTGAAATTCTTGGGCATGTATTAATTTGTTTTTCATGGATCCCCTGAGGATACTTGCAAAACCGGATGATATGATAAAATTGGATCCTGTGAATGGCATTAGATTTTTTTTTGAATCTTTTCCATTTCTTTCTGACTTCTTTGTATTTGATCATTTATAGATACACCAAATTTCATAGGCCAGAAACAGAAAATATCTTTATAAACAGACTCATCAAAGTACATAAAAGCTTCATTTTTCTTACCAAATCAGTAAACAAATTGAACTTTTCTTGAAAATGGTACTGAGGGTTGAACCTGAGGCCTTGAAAATGCTAAATAATCACTTTGTCACTTTACTTACAGACTCAGTGCCTAATCTTTGTTAATACAAAAACAGTCTTAAAATACAAGCTTTCATATTAGGATATATTATTAATATATGCTATTATTGAAAGAGTAATAGGACTTATTACTAAGAAAACTAGAAATTGTTTAGAGTACATTTATTTTATTATATGTATGTGATGTATATGTACACCATGTACACGGTGCGGTGCATTCAGAGGTTTAGAAGAGGGTGTCAGGTCTCCTGGAACTGGAGTTAATTGCAGGCTTCAATGTGACTGGTAGTAACCAAACTTGGTTCTTTGGCAACAAGTACTCTTAACTGCTGAGCCATCCATTTCTCTAGGCTCTGTTAATTTCTTTTAATTACATATTTCATTAACAAATAACTCTTATGAAAGAACTGGGAATGAATTCAAGATATTTTGAGATACAGATTTGATCAGCTTATCCTTTGACTAAAGAATCATAAGAAAATTAAAGTGTGAACTTCTTGATAATCTAACATTGATGAATAGTTAAAATTTTGTTTATTGGTATTTAGTTTTTAATCTATATAGACTTCATACTTAGTAATATTTAATTAATACTTTCAAATATTCAGATTGCCCATAGATAAATATGCTTATATTTGGGATACTCAGTTTTCACTGATAACATAATCCAAGGTCAAAACAGTTTGAAGAATATTGATTTGAGGATAAGTCCAAGACTTTTCTGAGAGATAGGAAGTATGCCTTCCATAGACATGCATGTCTGAATTACTGGCTTTCTTTCCCCCAATCTCAGTAGCTTTTGATAATAAGCTACTTTTATCAAAAAACTCTTGATTGCAGTAAACATAAAATGTTCAGTTTGGCAGCTACATGTGAGCTATTTAAGTTTATTCACATGAAATAAAACAATATTCAATTCCTTGATTGCACACATCAACATTCCAAGAGGTAAGTAACCACTTGGAATAATAACCAAAAATTGCTATACTAGATGGTAGAGTTGAAGATCAGTTGAAGTGCTATTTTTGGACATGGTTGCAAATGACTCTTGCCCAGACATCCTAGCCTCAGCTTCACAGACTCTTTATTGACCAGCAAACATCTGTTAAAATGCCAGATAGGCGTGGAAAGGCATCCTCATTTGCATAGCCCTTAGACGTATATCAAACTTTCTCAACACAAGTTGCTGAAACTGAATTTCATGTTTCCTTGATCACATTTTCCCCTTACATCTGATAGTGTTAATATTATTTTTGATAGTTGATATTCAAAGTTTGAGTACAAATCTTGTCTTCTTTAAGTTAGATTATCAATACATCTACAGCCCCTGGGGAAAGTATTTCTGCTCCTTGAAACAGTGATTGATTTCTCTTAGATGCCTGTAAGGTGATAGTTTGTAGTTATCACAACAGCATATGCTTTGGACAGATAATACTGGGGCTTCCAGAAAAATCCCGTAAATTCTGCCAGGAACTAAAGCTGTTGTTTAAGGCACACTTCTGAAGACACTTGAAGTATGAGTTTGCCATACTATTTACATGTGTTTTTCTTTGAAGTAACTAGACTCTAATGGCTACAATCATTTTCAGGAAAATATAGGGGTTGGAAAGATGGCTCAGTGGTTCAAAGTGCTTTCAGTCCTAGTGTGAGGACTGGAGCTGTGATCTGCATCCAAAACCATTGTCAAGACCTAGTGAGTGTGGCAGAGACAAAGAAAGCCCAGAGCAAAGTGATTAGCCAGACTAGTGATGTCAGAGGGTTCTGAATTCAATTGAGAGGCCCTGCCTCAGTGCATAAGATAAAGAACAATTGATGAAGGACTTCCACATCAACCTTGGGCTTCTACAGCCATGCATAGGTACATTTGCATATGCACACACACACAGAGACAGACAGACAGAAAACTTTTAGGTGGTTCAATTTAATTTGTAAACAGCTTCCAAATTCGTTTTGAGAAACTTGAGTGTCCTTGCCTCTTGTTATAGGAAACAACTCACATAATATATAATTAACATGTACACCAATGACTCTTACAGGTGGAGCAATCCAAAGTTTTAATCAAAGAAGGTGGTGTTCAGTTGCTGTTGACGATAGTTGATACCCCAGGATTTGGAGATGCAGTGGATAATAGTAATTGGTAAGAAATGTTTGTCCCCATTGTTTCCCAGGTCATTTCAAATACTAGTGTAGTTACATCTTTAATCACAGGCAGGCATATCTTTTGAGTTCAAGGCTAGCCTGGTCTGTATAGCTAGTTCTAGGCAAGAACCACACAGTGAGACCCTGCATTATAAACAGAAACAAAAACCTAGAACAACAAAAAACTTAATAGTGAGAATCATTACGTTTTAAATGATTAGGACTTGGGTTCATATACAAACTTTGGTATATCTCTTACTTGAAAACATTTCTTCCTGGACTGGTTTGTTTTTTGTTTCTGGGTCTTTTTTTCTATCTTGGTGTTTTGAGATGTGATCTCTTTGGTTCCAAAGATGGTTGAGAACTTAAATCCTCTTGCTTTAGCCTCTGATTTCTCTCTTTAAGCAGTGGAGTTACTACTTCTTACACTAATTATATGTGTGTCTATATATGGGTGTGTGTGGTTGGTATACATATATACATAAACACTCATGGAACTCTAGTCCAAAAGATTAACATTTTTTCTCAACTCTTAAAATATCCAGTAGGCTAATCATGAGGTTTTTTTGTATTCTTTAATCTTTGTTGAACATTTAAAACTGTAGATGTAATTATTTTCAGATTATAAAATATTATCAATGAAAATACTATACTAATTAATTACCAGAACTTTGCTTTAACAAAGGACAAGTCATTTTTTAAAAATTAATGAATCAAGATGTATTTCATGTAGTTTTTTTTTTAGCTATTTTGTGTGTGTCTGCGTGCGTGTGTATGTGTTTTCATATATGTATGTATGTAGTGTATGGACATTCGGATGTGGTTAGTGTCTCCTTAATTGCTCTCCACCTTTAATTTTTGAGACAGGGTCAAGCTTGTCAGTTTACCTAGACTGCTCAGTGATCTGGAGAGATGCATCTGTCTTTGCCCAATACTTTCCTGTAAGCTTGGTGTCAAAGGCACATGCCACTATGCCTGGCTTTTTATATGCCTGGCTTTTTATATGGGTTCTAGAGATTGGAACACAGGTCCTCATGCTCTCAAAGCAGGTACTTTACTGATTGAGCCATCTCCCCAGCCCTAATTTTTACCTACTTTTGAATCAGTGTGCAGAACAATTCAAGATGTTGTCTACTGGTGATTAATATTTTATTAAATTAAAACTACTATTCTTTAATTGTCGAACAGTTCATTCCTTTGTAGTTTGCAACTTAATTGTTCTGTTTTTCTACATTGTACAGCTGGCAGCCTGTTATCGACTACATTGATAGTAAATTTGAGGATTACTTAAATGCAGAATCTCGAGTGAACAGACGTCAGATGCCCGATAGCAGGGTGCAGTGTTGTTTATACTTCATTGCTCCTTCAGGACATGGGTCAGTATCTTGATGCTTTGCTATTTTATTGTTTATATTGTGTATTTTACTCATCTTGTGTGAATATTTTAGAAACGTGTCTGTGGAGAACATATAACTAGATCTTTTATAAAAGAACCTAATACCATGTTAAAGTGGATTGGAACAACTGGTTTAAGACCTAGGTAGTCATTTTCATCTGCTTCATAAAAAGAAGTGTTTCCAATTTCCAGTCAGATTTTTGAGTTTCCAAAAACCTAAGTTTGTTTTTTTTGAAGTTTTTATTTTAGCCCTGCTTTTGTAAGAGGTCAAATTATCGAATTAAAAAGACAGCCATAGATGATGAGATTATGGAGATCCTAAGAAACTCCAAGGTAACAACCTTTAGATAAGGAAACTTACCATAATCCTAACAGAAAAGGTGATAATAATAAAACAAAGTTTAAGTGCTAGGTGCTTTCTTGGGCTGTTTCTTTCTAAGTTTTTTGTTATACTTTAATGTGAAGATTACTGTGTTTAGGTCAGTATTACCATCTTTTAGTAGTTTACACTGATCTTTTTGATAGTAGCTAACCTCTTCTTTAAAAAGAAAACAAAAACTGTACTCTTCTATTTTGGGTATATATGTGTCATTATTAGCTATTAATATTTCCATTACTCTTCAGTCTTTTGGGGGGCGATAAATCACAACATAGTCTACCTAATCATTGTCTTTCTTCCCACTCTTTACCAAAAGGAACTAGACTATTATATGACATAAACTAAGTAGTATTGTTGCTCAATACTCAAATTAGAGTAGTATAAACTCATTCTCCTCTGGTTTTGGTCTCTTCTGCCTAGTGTGATGCTCATTTTTCACTCTGGTAGAACAAGGAGCCATATGTAATTACTATTTTTTTGTAAGATTGGAAAGGTTTCTTTTATGCTTAATATTGTGTAGTATTGTCAAAAGTTTATACATTTATATCACTAAGCTAGCACATCTATTTTACAGGACTTAAAAAAAATAATAAAAAATTAGAAATGCGATGTGCCAGCAGGCTTCGATGGCACATACCTGCAGTCTCAGTATAGATACCTGAAGCTAGGAGATTGCAAATTGAAGATCAGCCTAGGCTATGTCTTTTTTTGATAGCAAGACCCTACCAAAAGAAAAAAAAAATTAAATAAAGGAAAAAAATGGACTATGTTGTAGCTCAGTTTAAAGTCCTGTGTTCAATTTTCAGGAAAGCCAGTTCTTCACCCTGAAACCAAAACCAAACCCCAAACTGTCACACACCTGTATATACTGCTTTTTATGAGCACTTAGGTAGCTCTTGAGTTTATGCTTTTTGAAAAATCATTCTAGTGTGACTTTTTTTTCTTTTGCTTTATTGTTGTGGTTTTTTTTTTTTTTTGTTGTTGTTGTTTGTTTTTGTTTTTTGGGGACAGGGTTTCTCTCTGTAGCCATAATTGTCCTGGAACTCACTCAGTAGATCAGGCTGGCTTTGAACTCACAGAGATCTGCCTGCCTCTGCCTCCTGAGTGCTGGAATTAAAGGCATGTTCTACCACCACCTTCCACAATCACCTGCTAATATCATATCTAACTACTGGGTTAGATAACATTTTGAACTTCAGAGTGAAGTTTTGGGTGGGTATGGATTTGGTAATTTTTGACCCTAAATGATTGTATTGATGTTAGTCATACAGAATGTAAGGTTAAAAATGAAAGTGACCTAGCAGAGAATTCTGAGGAAATCGCATGTTAAAGACCTAGCTGGCAAAGAGAATCCTAAGGATTCTAGAAGAACTGGTGAGGGAGTCATATTTTAGATGCTGTATTCTGGGCAAATTAGTGATGGTAGGTACCATAGTGGAAGTCTTTGGTCTTGAAAGTATAGTGCCAGAACCAAACTATAATAACAGAGAGGCATGTTGAAAATTGACTTTTTATCATTTTGTCTAAGAAAGATAATTGACAGCAAGAATTACATATATTGAAAGAGGACTACTATTTTTCATGGGAAAAAAAACCCCAACTACCCTGTTAATCTTAATAAATATAAAGCTGATTCTAGGAAATTCTACTAGGAACCTTTGTGGTTTTTCCAATTCCTCTTTTCAGGGCATAACCCAATGACCAGGGTGTTTCAAAGGCAAGAGTCAAAAAGCCTTCTTAACCACTCCATTGATTCTTAAAAGTCCTTCTTGTTCTGCCTGTTGGCTGACCCAGCACATCTTCAAAGTGTTTCTGATAAGTAAAGTAGCTTATTGCATTTAATGTGAAGAATCTATTCCTTCAAACAGATATATTCAGTCATATTAAATACTGTATATTTTAGGCTTAAACCATTGGATATTGAATTTATGAAACGTTTGCATGAAAAAGTGAATATCATCCCACTAATTGCCAAAGCAGACACACTCACACCAGAGGAGTGCCAACAGTTTAAAAAGCAGGTAAGGAAGAATGAATTAACTTTTGGGTTTTCTAGCCATTTTAATTAATAACTGTTATTTTTAGTCTATTTAACTTCTAGCTTTTCTATTTTCTCTTGATAAAACAAATGTTTAGAAAATAATACATATAAATGTGTGTGTGTGTGTGTGTATATGCACACATACAAATATGAATTTAAGCTTCCTTCCCCAAACTCATGCCCTGTTATTGCAATAGCAACACCCCCCCACCCCTTTTTTTGTTTTTGTTTTGTTTTGTTTTTTGAGACAGTTTCTCTGTGTAGTCCTGCCTATCCTGGAACTGTAAACCAGGCTGACCTCAAACTCACAGAGATCCACCTACCTTTCCTTCCCAAGTGGTGGGATTAAATGCGTATGCCACCACTGCCAGGCTGTAATAATATTCTTAATGGTACATTTTTTTCCCATTTTGTTGTATTCGCTTTGTTACATATGTTATATATGGAATTTATGAAATCTAAGTTAAATTTCTGAAAATCTGTCTATTCCAGTAGTCTTTTTAAATTTTAGATCAATATTTAAAAAATGATTTTGTATTATATTCAAAATAAACCTTATATTTTTGTTATCTTATTATCTTTGTAAGCTTCTGTGTAACAACATACCTTTTAAAATCTTTTAAATATGAATTTTAGAATACCTTAAAACTTGTTACAAAAAGAAAAATGTTCTTGAAGTGGTGTTAAAATCACACAATTTGGCATCTTTAGACAGCTTTTACTACCAATATTTTCATCACAGGTGTGTTTTTCCTCTTCCTTTCTTTTTCTCCATCCTCTTTCTAATCATTCTCTTCCTTTTCATCTGTCCTTTCCTCTTTCCTCATTTCTTTGCCCCTTTTCCTCCTCCTTTCCTTCTTTTGTCTTATTTCTCCATTGTTGTAATTTGAGATGGGGTCACTATAACCACACTGGACTCCACATTGAGGTAATCCTCCTGTCTTTGCCTCTTAAGTTTCTGCCTTAAATAGTATGTATCTCTATATTGATACTGATTTATTCTGGGAAGTTAGATGTTGAAAGGATACATTAGTATTAGTAATAATTTCTACTTTAAGATTAGTCACGTGCCTACTGGTCTCTGCCACCCCCCCTGCCCCTCCCCCCCCCGGCCATTCGCCCCGTTTCTTTCGTTTCACCCAGCATTGAACTCAAGGCCTTTGGTATATATACTTTAACTCTGTACTGTGCTTCTAGGCACAAGTTTCTTTTCTTTATGCTTAGAGCCATATTTCTTACTCAGGAATTCATTTGGAATTTTTTCAAAATAATTGTTGGACATTATCCCTACAAATTAGTTATATAAAGGAAGTTGGGGCTTTAGCATTTATTTTGAAAATGTTTATTTACATAATTACATAAATGTTCATTTAGTGTGTAACTTTTGACCAAGAATCACTGCTGTTTAAGCTAGCAATTTTTCATAGTTGAACTTTCTTTGGGCCATTTTCTCCCAAATATTGAAATGGACACCTATGAAATCTTGGCCTTAGCTTAGGCTTGTTCCGAACTAGCTTTTTAAACTTAAATTAACTTGTTGATATCAATCTACGTTCTGCCACATGGCTTGTTACCTCTCCTCAGTAGAGTCCGTCCTACTTCCTTGTTGTCTGTGGCCAAAGGCATCTTTAGGGGACTGTGAGAAAACTGGAAAAATGGTCAAGTCCTGGGAGAGCTGTCTATATTATTTTTTATTTCATCTGTTTGTGATGTGAAAGTGTAGAGTTCATCTGAAGTCTTGGCTGGATAGTCTGTGAGGCTGGACCATCTCAGCTAGGAGCTTTGAAGTTCTGGATACAGACTTTTGAGACTGTAACAGAGACATTCTTGGATTACCTGGGTTGTTTGTCTTATCTTTATTGATATCTGGCCCTTTTGTTCTGAAAACATACAAACTTTTAAAGGTAACATACATATCTGCATTAACATAAATATGGATTATATGGTGTGCACAAATCAGCTTAAGATAATTCTCTGCTCTATGTTTGATCATTTAAATGATGTCTGTCAACTTTATAAGTTTGTTTGGACTACATAACCAAACTGTAATATGAATTTCCATCCTTGCCATATGGAAGGATGGCATGTAATAATATAAGTTATGAAGACTGTAGCCAGCAAGATTTATCGTGTCTTATCCAGTCTCAGACCATTTCCCATGTTGAGGGATCAACATATACATCACTTGTCTTATAGTTTTTCTTGATTTCTTCTATCATGTCTACAGCCAAGGTTTTCAGGGGGCCTCCCCCAGTCAAATCTGATCGTTATTAAGTTTGAAGGCATCCATACATAACTTTTTGCTTTCTGTGGAAACAAAGACATAACATCTCCCCCCAAAGTGACGCATTTCCTGACTTCTATTCTGAAGTTAAGACACAGTTAAAATATATAGGCTGGTTTAATTCAGTTATTTTGTCCACAGTCCAATGTCTCTCAGTAACTGTTGTTTTTTCCTCATTAACATTTTAAAAATTTGAAGTTAATAAAGCACTATATAGGGTCCAACTTTACATGACTTATTCTTTTTACATTACTTTATTCTTTCTTTAAAGACTTTATTATTTTAATACTATTTATTTTTTAAATGATTGTCTTTATCCATTTCCTTTTCTTTCTTCATCACCTAAGCACATTTTCTTGGATGCGCTACCTGCTCAGAGGTTTTCTTGGTCTAGACGTTTCATCATACTGTCTCTGGAAAAAATGTTTCAAAGCCTCTTATGTTTATCTGCAGACTCCTTTTGAGGCTCTACTTAGCACGTGGTCTGGTCTGGTCTGTGAGAATTTAGCCTCAAGCCCAGGGAGCATCTACCTGCCCCAGCTCTGGGAAGTTGCTGGGCCAAGTCCCAGCAGGCAGATGTTTCTACCTAGTATTCTGCAGAGCCAACTGATCACAGGTCCTATGCTTGGATATACATGCCTGAAGTAGGACGCCAAGTATAGTAGGACGTTTTTGGACAGCAAGCTCTCAAATACTGACATGGAGACTTATTAAGTGAAAGCTTGGCCTTAGCTTATGCTTGTTCCCAACTAACTCTTTAAAATTAAATTAACCTGTTTATATTAATCTACACTCTGCTACTTGGCTCATTATCTTTCCTCAGTAGACTATGTCTGACTTCTTCCGTGTTTCACTAGTGAATCCCCGCCTCTGATTTTTTTTTCTCCAAGAGTTCCTCTCACTACCCAGAAGTCCCTCCTGCTTACCTATTTGCCATTCAGCTCTTTAATAAACCAATCAGGATGTTCCTTAGGCAGGTGAGGTAAAATAGTGTCATCTTCACACAGTGTGATCAAATATCTTGCAATAGCTGTTCTATCTATTTCTAGGTTAGTCATCATTTGCTTTTTTCTTTCTGTTTTTTTAAAACAGGGTGTGTCTATGGGGTCTTCACTGTCTGGAACTCACTCTATAGACCAGACTGCCCTTATACTTACAGAGATCCTCTTGCCTCTGCCTCCCAAGTACTAGGATTAAAAGTCTGAGTCACTATGCCAGGCATCATTCATTTTCAGTTTCGTTCTTCAAGACGGGGTCTCACTGTGTAGCTCTGGTTGGC
Source organism: Ondatra zibethicus (assembly GCA_004026605.1). Classification (NCBI taxonomy): domain Eukaryota; kingdom Metazoa; phylum Chordata; class Mammalia; order Rodentia; family Cricetidae; genus Ondatra; species Ondatra zibethicus. The sequence goes on along the minus strand of PVIU01008711.1, from coordinate 13,202 downwards.
TTGGAACTCACTATTTAGACCAGGATGACCTCATGAACTCACGGACTGAGTGCTGAGTGCTGAGATTAATGGTTTGTGCCACCTTGCCCAGCCATTATTTGTTTTTAGGGTAGATAGATGCCCAATGTTAAAGGCATGGTACTATTGATGGCCATTGATAACTTGTTCTTTTTTGAGCTAGGCCTTCACTCTTCAGCCTAGGCTAGCAAAGAACTCTCAGTCCTCTGGCCTCAGCTTTCCAAGTGTTTGGATTACAGGTGTGTACCACCATGCAGGGACTACTATTTATTTCTGTTCGGCATAGTAATCATATAACTCATTTAGTTTATAGCCTCTTTATGGCTGTTGGAGACTTTTGCTTTGAGCACTGTAGTAAAAGTACAAGGGAAGGGTTGTTTTTGGAGTTTGAATTGTATAGGTAGGTGACTGTTAGTGGGATGTCTGTATTTTCCCTTGTGAATTTGAAATCTGCTTAGACAAGGTAATTTAATTCGAAACAGATAATTTCTGTTATATTAAAGTCTCGAGGTTCTTTACTTCTAGTGTGTATTTTCTCCTAACTGTCTTTTGATTTATGTGTGTATGCTTGTTCATGTAATAACTTTTTCTGTTAGAGTGTATACCTTTCTCCTAGGACTAATGTTGTATTTTTTTACTTACCCTTTTCTATTATTTTTAGGTGACTTTAAGCTATGTTGCTTAGGTTTTATAGTAAGTTATATCAAGAGAAAGAATCACATTCATTTTAAACAAATGATCAAAAGCCATTATAATAGATAGAGACCACCTGGATAAATACCATTCTAGAATATTCTTTCATTTGTAGAATTATTTTGGCATGATAACTAAGATTGACACATCTGAAGTAATTGAATTTAAACATTTTAAGTTTCATTTTGTTGTATGCGTGCATGCGCGTGTGCACGAGAGTAAAGGGAGGATGGTGTACATGCTATGTCATACTTGTAGATGTTGGAGGATAATTTTGTGGAGTTGCTTTGTTTTTTTTCTTTCTCCTTTTACATTTATAAATCTCCCAGACTTTCATGGCAAGCATCATTACCTTCTCTCCCTGTTCCCAAGTAATAGGTTTTGGTATTTAAATATGAACAACAAAGGACCAGAAACTGAGGTGTCTCATGAAAATCCAAGAAAAAGGAAAAGTAACTGCTAATGTCATAATTGTATGTGGTGTTCTTTCCCTGCTTCTGTTGTAGATAATGAAAGAAATCCAAGAACATAAAATTAAAATATATGAATTTCCAGAAACAGATGATGAAGAAGAGAATAAGCTGGTGAAGAAGATAAAGGTGGGTTTGTTTCTGTGCACAGAGAGTGTTTGGGCCTTCTAATTGTACTCTAATATGAAAGAACAAAAGTGTCACTTTTAAAATAGTTGGCTTACAAAAACAAATACGGATATTTCTTAATGTTTATCAACTTCACAGTTACCTTTGAATAGCAACACGTACCGTAGGGCATTGCATGGAGTAGGTGGGTGACTACCATCACATTCAGTTAACTGGTTTCAAGTTTATGGTTTTTTTTTTTTTTTTTCTCCTCCTTAAGAAACAAGTATGAAGCCGGGCGGTGGTGGTGCATGCCTTTAATCCCAGCACTCGGGAGGCAGAGGCAGGCCTGGTCTGTAAGAGCTGGTTTCCAGGACAGGCTCCAAAGCTACAGAGAAACCTTTTCTCACAAACGAAAAAAACAACAGCAAAAACAAAACAAAACCAAAAAAAGACACAAATATGAGCAGGAAGGAGATTCATTTTTGTGTGTTTTGATCTTTCAAGAGCCTGATAAAACTGTTGTTTCATTTGTCTTTTTTATAAAAGTCAACAAAAACTCTACATCATTTTAATTTTTTTGTTGTTGTTGTGTGTTTTCCTGTGTATGTGCCCCTCCGCCCTGCAAGGTTTCTCTGTGTAGCCCTGGCTGTCCTGGAATTTGCTTTGTAGATGAAGGTGGCCTCAACCCACAGAGATCCACCTGCCTCTGTCTCCCAGGTGCTGAGATTAAGGGTGTCCATCATGCATGGTATTTTAAGTTTGTGTGTTTTAATTTAAAATAGTTTTTGAGTACCTGGAGCTAAAGTGGCTTAGTGAATACTGGTCATATATGTATGTATAATCTATTTACTGTGTAATTAATAAAATATTTATTTCTGACAAATGAAGAATTTTAGAGGTTTTGAAAAATAGCTTCTATAATCCTGGTAGCTATGAAAATATTAAAAAGTTAACTCTGTGTTAAAAATAAGTGAATACAGATCCAAAAGTGGGTTTGGGGTTCTGAAGGTATAGTTTAGAAAACAGAATATTTCCTGTACCTCATATTGTTAAGTTTAATGATCAGATGGATTCATGGCCTTATTTTTTTTTTTGTCTTCCAAATATCAGTGTATTTTTTATTCTATGTCTCCCCGTACAGGAAAGTTTTTAGAGTAATTTTTAACAACTAATTTGACCAGTGCATATGATATTGTTCTTAAAATTTTAACAAAAATGAAATCTTATCCATTGTTTACCTTGGTAGTATACCCTTTGAATAACAATTTCTAGGCTGGATGTGGTAGTACACGCCTTTAATCCCAGCACTTGAGAGACTGAGGCAAGAGACTCTGAGTTCAATGCAAGCCTAGTCTACAGCCAGTGCTACACAGAAAAACCCTGTCTTGAAAAACCCAAACCAAAAAATAAAATTTCCTGAATATTTATTGCTTGACTGATAATATAGGAACTGTCCAAGCAAATTTTTGGTAATATGTTGACTCTTGTAAATTATTTATAATTGAGTCATGAGTACTGTAGAGATCTGTTTACAGTAACACTTTATTTTATAGGATCGTTTACCTCTTGCTGTGGTAGGTAGTAATACTATCATCGAAGTTAATGGCAAAAGAGTCAGAGGAAGACAGTATCCTTGGGGTGTGGCTGAAGGTAAGGTTCTTTTCAGTGGATAATTTAATGTAAGGACTCATAAAGGTTTTAAAATGTATACTGTAAGTAGTATAAAATATGCAGTGTATGGTACACTCTGGGTTTTCAAGAATAGCTTTTATTTCATTTTCCTAGTCTTTGTTTTCTTCTTAAAGATAAAGATAATTCTGTTTTTCAGATGTGTTACCTAAATCAGATTAAATCCTCAAGTTGTAATACTTCACAATCAGTTGCCATTGCTCCACTTGCCTTGTGCCTACACCACTATCAAGCCAGTATCTGTCTCTTTTGAAAACAAGCTTTGTAATTCAGGGGTTTTCCCCTGGCTTAAGGTTATTTTCTAGTATCTTACAAATTTTTGGAAACTGAGCAGTTTGGAGAGAGCCAGCCACAATCATATAACCAGTGCCGCCTCTTTCCTCAAGGAGGAGGTCACCTTTTTCAGTTAATTTACTAGTTTGTTGGTTTTCAATGCCAATAAACTCTTAGTGATGACACCAAACCCCAGATACCATATTAGCAATAGAAATATTTCTATGAGTTTGTATTCATTATATTAGTTTACTCTAATATTTAATCTATATTGTACTAAGTTGGAGTTGCTGTTTAAGCTGTGTGTTGATGTAATTGCACGATTTTTATAAAATCATGCCAAGTTACTGTCTTTATCTATGGTTTTTGCCCAAGGACCATCAACTTTGTTCCCAGGAAACCTGCAATTACCGACTTAGGGCTTTAGAACTTTATGTCCTTTAGAAATACTCTCTGAAGCAATTACTTTATTTATTTATATATATTATTATTATTATTCCCACTTCCTTGCCATCCCCATTTAGTGTTTTTTTGTTTCTGCTTTTTTTTTAATAAAGAAATCTTAGAGCTCTTGATTAGCCTTTCATTTTGATTGTCCTAAGGTTTTTAGTATTTTCAGCCGCAACATGAAGGGTTTTTGTTTTTGTTTTATTGTTTTGTTTTGCTTTTGTTTTTGAGGCAGGTGTCTGTGTGTATCCCTTGCTGTCCTGGAACTCGCTTTGTAGACCAATCTGGCCTCCAACTCTTGCCTTGCCTCTGCCTCCTGAGTGCTGGGATTAAAGGCATGTGCCACTGCCACTTCCCAGCTAAGGTTTTGTGTTTTTGTTTTTTGTTTTTTTAAAAAATATATATCATATAATAAATGTGTTCTCTACTGATAGGAGAAAGTGCCTCTTTCTTCTTTCAAATTGCCAGTGTTTATTTCCAAAGAGTTCATTCTAGGATTAAGCTACATGAAGAATGGTTGAGGAGGTGGCTGAGTGGACAAAATGCCCAGTGAGAGATCCTGCCTCTGTAAATAAATTGAGAGTGGAGGAAACAGCTGTTGTCAACCTTTCCTTCACAGATACGTGCGCATGCACCCACACATATATGACACGCACATACAAAGAAAAGTAACGTGTTTAAAATGCCACAGTATTAGTATTAGGGTACATTTGCCTATTGTTCCTTGGGGTCTGTGTTAGTATTAAACCTTAATAAAGTTCTCATGTAGGCACTTTAAATATTTTCTCCTTGGTATTATTTCCTTATTTCTATGAAAAGATAAATTTTATTAAAGTTAATATGTGTGGTCTATTTTCTCTTTTTCTATAGTTGAAAATGGTGAACATTGTGATTTTACAATTCTAAGAAATATGTTGATAAGGTAAGTGTGAGCAACAATGAAAATAGCAAAGGTTTTTTTAAGCACCTAAAGAAAGTTACTTTGGAAGGCTTATTTTGTGCCTCTGTAAGTGGAGCTATTTTATATTGGCATCTTCAGTCTCCTGTTGAAGTATAATAATACATGACAATGATTTATATTGTTTATCCAAGGTTTTGAAGTCATTAGCAAAAATATAAACCGAGGAATACAAAGTAATACTAGTCTTATACTTTTTTGTCAATAGTCCTTTTTGAAAAAACTTTTGTTTATTCTTCTCTCGTACAATACATTCCTACTGCAGCTTCTTCTCCCTCCACCGCCACCCCCGTTCCCTTCCAAGTCCACTTTTCCCCCATTCACCCCCATTACTCCAGTCTTCCCCCAGACAAGAGCAGACTTTCCAGAGACATCAACTGAACATGGCATAAGATATAATAATACTAGTTCCAAAAACTCACATTAAGGCAAGGCCAAAGGCCACCAGGCCACCCAGTAGGAGGAAACATGTCCCCCAAACAAGTAAACAGTCAGAGATACTCCTACTCCCACTGTCAGAGCTCCGCCCCCCCCCCAAAAAAACCCACCAAGCCAACAACCATAACATATATGCAGAGGACCTAGCTCAGATCCCTGGAGGCTCTGTGATTGCCACTTCAGCCTCTGATCTCTCATGAGCCCTACCTATTTGCTTTCATGGGCTGTGCTCTCCTGGGGTTCTCTACCCCACAATTCCTCATCCCCCTTTCTGTGGTGTTCCCCAGGGAAGGGTCCCAGTGCAGACTTCCAACCTTGGATCTCTCTCCACCTATTGTTTGACTGTGGATATCTGCATCTGTTCCCATCAGCTACTGGAGGCAGCCTCTCTGATTGCGACTGTAGTTTCATATTTTCATCATTATACTTCATGTTGGGTTTAATTCAGTAATAGATTTGGAAAATAGGTTAGAAAAGGCTCTAGTCAAAAGAAATACTTTTGAGTGCTTAAGGTACACAGGTTAGTAGCTGGTAAATGGAGCAGTTTAACATACTGGAACTTCATAAGCAAAACCAATCTTCCTACTAGTTCTTTAAACTACTTTTCCTGGTACTGAAAGAGAAGGAAAGTTAAGAGAGTAGGACATTGAGAATACTTTGATTAGAGAAACCCAAGGACTTGAATTAGAATCGTAGCCACAGAGAGGAAATTGTGAAAAATTATAGTGGAACTAGAGAAAGTAGGAGCAGAGAGGTGGTCAAAATGAGCTGGAGTGTTTTCATGTTAATCTGTATTACATCTCTTCCTTTTCCTTCTGTTCCTAGTTTTCTTCTTTTATCTTGTTTTCCCCAAGCCCTTGCCATGTACTGTCTTCAAGCCTTGGTTTGGGATGTAATCTGAAGTTGATGTATTTATATTCACAGTACTGTTCATTTTCTCAGTACACAGGAATCTCATTTGCACTATAGAAATTGTAACACATTTATGAATGATAATTGGAAATCATGGAATAGCAAGGTAATTATCATAATGAAGGGTGTATGATTCACAAAACTCAAAGTGCTCCCTCAGAAGCTATATAATGAGAGAAAGTTTGACATCAAAGACTTAAGCATCTTTTTCAAGAGAACACATGCCCAGGTTTCTCTGGCAGGAAGTAGCTAATAGAGTGAAAATAATAAATGGGTTTACTTCACATTGTAAGAGTATATCAAGTGTGTGAGAAGGGAAAGCCTTCACAGTAGTTTAGAGAATACATGCTTTAGGTTCTGTTGCCAATTGTTCTCTTTCATTTTGATCCTTATAGAGAAATTTCAAAAGAATATAGTACCTCAGGAAGGTATGGTGGTATACTACCTTTATCTCAGCGCTAGGTAGGCAGAGGCAGGTGGACATCTATGAATTGGAGGACAACCAAGTCTTCCATGAGTTCCAAACCACCCAAGGCTACATCCTGTGATCCTGTCTCAAAATAAACAAACAAACACAATGTCTCATGACAGCATATAAGGACTATTTAAATACATCATTGTGCTCCCTCTGGATTTTAAATCTGTGCTTCACACTGTCATATCACTTTTTCTTATGTATTTAAAATATATATAACCAGTAATTACCTACATATCTAAAACATTGTAGAAGGGACTCAAAAGCCACTTTGAATGTGCATAGCCTCAGAACTGATAAGGAGGACTTCCTAGTATAAGTATTGCAGAGAAAATTGACCAACTTGCAGGAGGATTTAATAAGGGCATCAGCAAGACATTTCATGCTTGTCTGAAAATATAAATTCTAGCATTGGGCTCAAGAGATGGCTCAGTGATCTAGAGCATTGGCTGATCTTCCTAAGGACGTGGGTTCTGTTCTTAGCACCCACATGGTGGCTCAGTACTCTCTTAGCTCCAGTGCCAGGGAATCCAGTACACTGCTCTGTCGGCCACAGTCACACATTTGGACAAAACACCCTTATACATAAAATAAAAATAAAATTTCTAGTATTATTTGCTGTAAGAAGGATAAATGTTTCATGTAACTTCTGTCTAAGATAAAGGCACCTACTGGTTGTCTAATAAATATTTGAAGGAAGAAAATGTCAGTGTCAGTCTAAATCTCAAGTAATTATCTTACAGGCAAACGTTAAGACTTATACTTGCTTCTAGGGAAGGTAAATTCAAAGAAGTGTCATTTTGCTAAGAATCGGCTGCTGTTGGCAAACCAAGGAAAGCAGCTGAAGAAGAAAGAGGAAACACTGTTGTGAAGGTGTGGGAATGGATGGTACACATAGGAAGAAAGAAAAGGAGAGAAGAGAACAGTGATCAGCAGTGAAAACTTAGAAACTAGAGAAAATTTCTACTGAGTTTTCAGATGGAGGAGTGGATTAAAAAAAGAAAACACGGATAGAAGTAAATGCAGCTTTATACTCAGCCTCTAAACCAGAATAAGACAGTCACAGTAGTAGTTTCATGAAGTAGGTAATTGCTGTGCTAAATGACACTTTAAATACATGGAGTTTAGCAATATCTTATTTCTATTTACAAATTTACTTTGCTATAATGTTTCTTAATGATGTAGTGATTAAATGAGTATTAAATTATATAAAATTCTGTTTTTTTTTTTCCTTGAGTTTTTAATTTTGGTGTAGTTTTAGGTAATGTCTTTAAACTCTGGCCTGGCTTTGAACTCTCTGTGTAGCTAAGGCTGGCCTTTTGATCTGATCCTGTTGCTTCTATTTCCCTAGTGTTTGAAGTACAGGTATCCAACACCACATCCTGCTAACAATACTGTTTCATGTTAGCATTGTACAGTTATCTTTATTCTTCATCTGGAGAATTTCACACAGTGATTCATTCTTAAATACTATTTATCTTCTGTATGCAATTGTTACATTATTTAAAGTTCCTATTATCTGGTATTTATCTGTATAAAGAATACAATGAAATACATATTTATGTTAAAGACAAGCTCACAATATAGTTAAAGACATTATTTGTTATCACTTATAACTTAATGCCAGTTCCAGAAGATTTACAAATTAATATGAGCTCTTACATTTCACCTGTCAGTTGTTCTAGGAATTGGGAACTGCCCAACTTGACAGAGCTACAGAGCTGTAAGAACTTAGGTATAACTGTTGAGGCTGGAAGAGAAAGTGAGTGTAGTGGTAGACAGGGTTAAAAAGGAGAGGAGACTGGAAAACCCAAACTTAGTACTAAGATAAGTAAACTTTTAGAGAACTGTGTAGAAATGTCAGATAGTAGAAGATAAACCAGATAATTAAGTTACTTTGTGTTTATGAAGTGGGGTGAGGTACTTCATAATGGATGGGACTTGGGTGTAAGGAAGGACAAGACACTATCTTTATTTTTGTCTTCCAAAGGAAGTTGTGGTAAAATGGTGAAGATGGTATATACAGGAAGTTCAGAGTGTAATGGGGAATGAGAAAAGGGAGGATTATTACTCAGTCTTTATCATCTCTAATCATTAAAGGATATGTCATCATATCCTTTATCCATATTGTATACTTTATCCCCTGTGTGTTGATGTTAGATAGCAGAAAGTTATCTAAATTAAGATATCCTAGTTGGAGCTGATGGTGGCCTTTAGTTCCAGCATCCAGGAGGCAGAGGCAGGCAGATCTCTGTGAGTTTGAGGCCAGACTGGTCTACAGAGTGAGTTCCAGGACAGCCAGAGCTACATGGAAAAAACAAGCAAAAGATTTTTTAGTTGGTTCTATAGTTGATAAACAACTTAATCTATTCTTTTAAAGGTCCTTATGTAAATTAACCTGTGAAAACTCAGTATTACCTTGTTAATAATTGTACAAGGGAAAACAATTTCTGCTAGATTATGAGCTTCAATAGTAATCTACTTTCCCTTCTCAATTAAAGTTAAACTACTGGCAATGACTGTTTCTTTGGTAGAAAGTTTATTCTTCAGTAGTTTGAGTGATTCAAGGCTCTTGAAAGCTCACTTGGAACCTAAACCTATTTGTTTTAATCTGCTTTGTCTGTAAATGAAGACATATAAATGACTAATATTTTGTCTGAAATTTTGTCTTGGTGAAGTTTTTAATTGTGTCAAAGCCTTTAACATGAGCAAACTCTTGCTGTTTATGACAGAACACACATGCAGGATTTGAAAGATGTTACTAATAATGTCCACTATGAGAACTACAGAAGCAGAAAGCTAGCGGCAGTGACTTACAATGGAGTGGATAACAACAAGAATAAAGGGCAACTTACTAAGTACGTATATATATATATATATACCTGAGTATGTGTATATTTCTCTACAGAAAAAATGTTTACATGATAAACATTCCATTTCCTATTTTGAAATTCTTGTTACTCATTAGGAGATTTGAGTTATATTCTCTATAATAGCAGAAAATATTACTGTTAAGTTTTGTCTTGATAGTTTTATGCCTTATCTGTAATTGTTGGAATGGTTATTTTCCTGTTGTTCTTTTAAATAAAGAACTGTATGCTTCTTGTCTTTTGCCAGTCATATTTATAATTCATACAACACAAAACAAAACAGATAAATAATATATTTTGAAGAGAAAGTTACAAGCAATTTCTTGGGCTTACAAGATGGCTCAACTGGTAAGGGCACTTTGGGGTGCCTTTTGGTATGTGGTTGATTTATTATTGTTGCTTGGAGGGTTTGATTGATGACTTTTCTCCTGGTAGCATGCATTTTGTCTTAATGGGGATTAAGCATCCAAATTGAGTGCCATCTAGATTTTTCCATGTTCTGTGACTCAAGTATGTGATGTCTTCAGCAATAGGGTCTTACCAACAGATCTGGAGAGTGGCGTTGGCAATATCCTGTAATTTGGGGACTTAAAGAATTTTTGAGGCCCCATTTGCCAACAACTCAAAAGGAGGTAATCCATTTCTGGAACTAGGGGTGATTATTCAACTAGCATGTGGTGTCTAGTTGAAGCATTGTCCCGTTATAGGGTAACCACTTAAAATCCTTTATATATAGAAAACATATTTTATATGTATATATTTTAGAAAGTAATAGATTTCTTTATGCCTTTTCCGGGCACTGGTTATCTTTCCCTAACTTCCTCCTATCCTGCCCTCCCATACCCTTCTTTAATCCTTCTATTGGATTTCTTTTTATAACATTGCATTTTATTTCCCTTCCTTGGAAGATCACCTCCCTCCCATTTACCTCTGTGTATATTTTATATGAAACACATCTCTAAAGCTTAAAAGCTAGCATCCACATATAAGAGAAAACATGCCTTGTTTGTCTTTCTGCGTCTGGATTACCTCACTCAGGACAGTTTTGCTAGTTCTATTCACTTGTCTGCAAATATCATTGTTCTTAAAAGCTGAATAATATTCCATGGTGTAAATCAGATAATGGAGAACTAGGCTGTTTCCATTTCCTGGCTATTGTACATGGAATAGCAATGAACAAAGGTAAGCAATTACCTCTGTATTAAGATATAGGTCCTTTAGGCATATATCCAAGAGGATTTAGTTAAACAGCAGTATTTACTTTTAAGATCTATTTTCATCTTTTTGACGAGCCTCCACGCTGATTTCCATAGTGACTGCCAGTTTGTACTCCTACCCGCAGTGACTTAAGTGCTCCTTTCCCCGTACTCACACCTGAGTCTGCTGTCAGTTGTTGTTTTGCCATCATGACTGGGATATGATGATTTCTGCTTATTAACACAGAGTCTTTACTCAAAGTTCGTATGTCTGGTTTAGTTTTACTTAAAACTTTGCTTAATTAGTAAAACATATTGCAGGATTATACTTAGAAATAAGGAGTTTTTCTGTGTGTGAAGAAATATCCTTCAGTTCAACATTTTTTTCTAATTTATTCTATATACTAATTACAAATAAAAGTCCTCTAAATCACAGCAGTACATCATTACATCCTTCTTGTTCCTTGTTTTTGCTATGTTTCCTGTCTCTATCCTTTCTGTCTAGCTACTTGTCCACTTGATAGGGATAGAGTTACTGTGATGGTCAGAAATACTTGGTGTTAATGAAAGAAGTCAGCCTAAGAATGGGTCACACCTGAGTTTAAATTATGGGTGAAATTCAAAGTCTGGTTTTTGCCTTGAAGCTATGAATTAGTGCTTTTTTTAAGCTATAAAGAAAAAAATTATTCTTTATTGACATAAAATCCATTTAAAATGTGCAACCAAATAGTCAAAAATCTGTCTTTATAGTCAGAATAAATGCACTTTATCACAAAGTCAGGGAAGGCTGCTACTTCTTATATAGTCTTAGTATACTCAGTGTTTTCCATATACCCTAAAAACTAGAGAGCCCGTTTTCTTTCTGTCCTATGGTTTTAAATATGGTAAAATCCTGACTTGTATCTTTATACTTTGTCTATTTGTCTATATGAACTTTATTGTAAAAAATTTGGTGTAAATACTTTTCAACTTGAAATTTTTTGTTTATAGAATCACTGTTTAATACCTGTACATAAATTGTCTTGATGTTTTAATCTTATCACAGTTTTTTTTCTTTTAGTTTTGAGATTATAATATAATTATACCATGTCTTTCTTCCGTTGCCTCCATCTAGACCAGTAGTTCTCAATCTGTGGGTAGCAACCTCTTTGGGTTTCTCAGGGGTTGCTTAAGACTGTCAGAAAACAGATACTTACATTACAGTTTATAACAGTAGCAAAATTACAGTTATGAAGTGGTGAAAATAATTTTATGTTGGGGTGGGTACCACAATATGAGGAACTGTATTAAAAGGTCACAGCATTAGGAAGGTTGAGAACCACTATTCTAGACCCTCCCATTTACCAGCCTCCTTGGTCTCTTTCAAATTCATGATCTCATTTTTCATTGCTGTTACATGCATGTATCAGGCTTTTTCTTTTGGGCCACCAACCAGCTCCCAAATCATGACACATAGATTTATTATTAGTTTTGAATCTCTGCCTAGTTTAGGCACATTTCTGGTTAGCTCTTTTAATCTGTTTCTCTTTATCTATCTATTGCCTCATGGCTTTTTACCTTTTATTTTTTTCTTGTTTCTGTGTTTGGCTGGCTAATGGCTGCCTGGGGTGGCACTGTCCACAGTGGGTTGGGCTTCCCTTATCAATCACTAATTAAGAAAATGACCTACAGACTTGCTTACTACCCAGTCTTACGTAGACATTTTCTCAACTGAGGCTTCCTCCTCTCAGGTAGCTCTAATTTGTATTGAGGTACATAAAAATTGGCCAGGTCAGTCGTCTTTAGGACAAGATTTAGAGAAGCGCCTTCCTAACAGTTTATTTTAGGCTCTGCTTCATAGCAATCATTTGTAGAGATTGAGATTTAGATGGACACCTGTTAACCTCTGGTTATGAACACATTTATATATTTTACAGTTTCTAAAGGATTCTTTACCCATCTGTGTTACATAAGATTTTGAATTTATGTCAAAATGATGCAAATATTTTTATGCAGCCTAATGTTAATGGCATCTATAGCACCTCATTGTTTTATCAGCTCATTCAGAATTTAGTATTACAATTTTCTTTTATAGACGTTAATGCTTTTTCTTAATTGTCGGTAACAGGAGCCCTCTGGCACAGATGGAAGAAGAAAGAAGGGAACATGTAGCCAAGATGAAGAAGATGGAGATGGAAATGGAACAGGTGTTTGAGATGAAGGTCAAAGAAAAAGTTCAAAAACTGAAGGACTCTGAAGCGGAGGTAGGTTTTTTTTTTTTCCCCTGAAAACAAGTTTTATTTAAATAAGGGCTTAAATACATTACATAACATTAAAACTGTAAGGGAAAAGAAAACCAAAAAACCAGTTTGTTCCTTCACATGGCACTGGGTAGCTGCTACCATTGAGTTGAAACATACAGCCAGCCACATGACCGATGGCATCAGTTTGGTACTTGTTCCCTTGTCATAAGTTTAATTGATACAAGGCTGGCCCCACCCTTCATTTCTTCCAACATCCCTTGGGATATGCCTGGCTAAAAAAGATCACCCTGGTCACAAGCCACATGTCCATGACCCCTGGGGAAAGATGGCCCTTTCTGAACTCTGCCTACCTGGCTGGACACCAGGGGCTCTTGCTAGAGACTCCCTCTGGTGGCATGCTACTGTGGTG
>PVIU01008710.1:0-81233 GCA_004026605.1 Ondatra zibethicus | reverse complement strand
AGGCCCACCCCCATCCCTCCTGGCCTAGGAAGGAGTGCATTCAAAAAGACTCGGTTCTCAAAAAGATAATACATGCAGAAGAGATAGGTCCTGGTGTCATTGTTGATGGGTTCTCCATCTGCCAACTTTCGCCGCCACATTCAGAGAGTCTGGTTTGATCATATGCTCATTCAGTCCCAGTCCAGGTGGATTGGTGCGCACTTCTAATCCTCAAGCCCCTACCCTGGAACATACGAACCCACCGTGGCTAGGATTACAGCAAAGTCAAAAGTGTGGCTCAATGTGGCACGGTTTGTGACATATATAAATATATATTATAGATATGATTTTTAAAATTCATATATACATGTATGTATAAAATACATATATGCATACCCTTAAACACATACATGCAGCCATTGACTCTGTTTAGTTTGGCTTGTATGTATATGATTTCTGTGCTGACTGCTTTGTATTTCCTGACCAGTTGGAGGGTTCGTCACTGTAAGAAGCTGGTTCTTTTTCAGCAGTAAGTTCCCTGTAGTTATTTGTCCAGTTGTGGGATCACATGAGAGTTATACCTATCTGAGCAGTTATTGCCTGCACATACCTATTGATATAACTTCACTTGATAAAATGGTAATGCAGTGACAGTTTGGTAGTGATAACAGGCATTTCTGTCACTTAGTATTAGTTTAAATCTCCTTACTTGCTCACCAGTGCTGTTGTATTGTTACTGGAATTTGGCATTGCCTTTTATTTAAGAAGCATATCACTACTTATCTCAGTATTTTCACTTGAAGTCTTGAGTAGCCTTTTAGATGACCTGCTGTTGAGCTGATATTTATCTGTAAAAATATGTTGGTTTAGAAATAATGGATTATATTGGGCTACATAAAGCATTTGTCATATTGATAATTTTGTATCTATTTGTAATATATATTATTTTGTCAAATGTTACTGGTTTATATTTTATCTTTAAAATTTATATTAAATATTTTTCCATACAATATATTTTGATCATATTCTTTCCCTTCCCCCAAATTGCCCAACACCTTCCATCCTCATCGTCACCTCCTCCTCATCCCCTACCCACCCAACTTCATGTTCTTTCTCTCTTTCTCGCTCAAAAACACAAACAATAAATGAAAATCCAAACACACGAAAAGCTAATAAGACAAAAAAATATAGAATAAAACCAAAGCAAAACAGAAGCTCGCAAAGAACACGGATTCCTGTTTGTGTTGACCAACTACTCCTATTAATATATGATTATATTTTTCATTTTAAAACCATACAATATATTTTGATCATATTCTTTCACCTCCAGCAACTCCTCCAAGATCCTCCCCAAATTCTTTCTCATTCAACTTCATGTTGAAAAGGTTAAGAAAAAAAAAAACAATGAAACAAAAATTACCAAAATAAAGTGACACACACAACTGGTGCCCATTTTGTGCTGGCACCTTCTCCTGGGCATGGGGCAGCCCTGTAGTGTGGTTGATATACCCACTCATACTCTATTTAAGAAAACGGATTTTCCCTTTCCCAGGAAGTATCAATTTCAAATAACATCTAAGTTAGAGGTAGGTCTTCATGCTGTCAGTTTTTCTAAGCTTTTATGTGTATCAGTCCAAGTGTGCCTGGGAGGTGATGGAAGACGATGCTTTCTTAGAGTTATCCACCACTTGAGAGTATGACAATCTTTCGGCTTCCTCTTTTACCTAGCTCTTTGAACATCGAGAGAAGGAGTTTCATAAGGACATTCTATTTATGTCTGAGAACTCCAAAGTAAGACAATCTCTTAATTGTCAATGTTCATTAATTGCTTTGGCTTTGATTGTGTCTATTGATAGCACATATTGCCTTGAAATACATTTGCTATTGTTCAAATTAATAAGTGAAGTTTTCTTGGATTATTTCATTCCTTTAATTTCCCTATGAATTAGTTCACTTCTTGTTGCTCTGAACAAAAGCAATTTGAGGAGGGAAGTGCTTATTTTATATTACAATGTGCAGTACATCAACAAGAGAAGCAATGATACGCATTTAAGGCAGACTATTAAAGCAGAAACCATTTAGGAATCTGACTACTGGCTTGCTCTCCATGGCTTGATCAGCTACATTTCTTATACAGCCCAGGCCCACCTAAATAGGGAACTCACTGCTCACAGTGAACTATTCCTTCCCACATCAATGAGAAATTTTGAAAATGCCTCTCAGACACACCCACAACTGTTGTGAACAAAGCAATACCCCTCTGAAACTCCCAAAGGTAATTCTGTGCTGTGCCTTGTTGATAGCAGAACCTAACTAAGAATTTCGTATAGGTTATGTATTTTATTTTGTTTGATAAAATTTGCTATTAAGCATTTTAGAGTAGAAAATTTCATTAATTTTCCATTCCTTACTCAGTTTGCATATTTTGCTAGCAATCATACAAAAACACTTATTTCTCTGTTACATGTAAATGTACTAGTTTTCTCCTCATCAAATTACTTCAGACACCTCTACTTTCTACTTCATCTATTTCTCATAAGCATTGTTATTAATTTTTAAGTATTTACACCTCACACTTAATATAACTTTTATTAAATGTTTTCTTTAGCACATATGAATGTGTGTAAAGAAGTCTGGTTCCTTTCACTTTCTCTGCCCCGTTTTTCATGAAACTAATGAAAAGTTGCCATTTTATCCATCACCACCACACTTCTAGGGTATATTTAGTAGGGAAATGTAGTGTACTTGTTTCCTTATAACTTTTGGACATCTAACACTAGACATGCAGATTGAATTTTCTAAGATTTATTTTTCTCTCTTTCACTCTTTCTTACCCTCAGATGAGTACCCTGATTCATTCCTTCTTTCTTCATACCTTGTCCATAAGAATTTTCCCAACTGTGTCTTGTTATTAACGGAGTCTAATGACAATGAATCTACATGACTCCAGTTTTTCCCTCAAGCTAGCGACATTGGCTAATTGTATGATTATATTATATCATGAGTCACAGTTTTCCCAACACCTCGCAGAAGCTATCCCACTGCCTTCTAGTTTTCAGTGTGGGAGGAGGGAATCCAGATATCACTGTGACATATTTCTTCTCTAAGTTCATTCTCCTTGCATCTAGGCAGTTAGCTTTATGAGGAATGTTCAGCTCCTCCCGTCTATGTCCATTTTCATTTAAAAATGCTCCTGAAACCTGGTGCTCAATTGATGTCAACTCTTGACGATTCCTCATGTTGAAGAATTTTAAATTTAACTCTAAAAAAATAAGTTTAATTAGTGTCTGAATCTGCCTACTTTGTGTATATCTTAACATCTTGATTCAGTTGTTTCCTAAATAGACACCATTGCCTTCTAAACCTCTCACTTTAGGTGGCAGGTTTTGCGGATGCAGGAATCTAGTGTTGGTCTTCCTACATGCGAAACACATGCTCTACCACTGAGCTATAAGGTGAACACCCTTTTACCCATCCTCCTCATCATCTTCTTTCTCTTTCTCTGTTTGTTTATTATATTGGAGTAAAATTCTTTCTCCTGATTTCCATGACCTTGAATGCACAATTCATAAACGAATTCATGCTTTAGTATGTATTATAATTATTTATCTTTATAAAATTTATTTTTATTTGATTTGATGTTGTCCTCCTCTCTTTTGTTTCATAGAGACTTTTTACTGATATATTTTTCAAAAGTGCCTTGGCTTCATACAAGCATTATTATGTTTCTCTGTTACCTGCTTCACAAGGACTCAGGCTTTGTGGTGTACTTTGAATGAGAGATTATATGCGCAGGCTGCCATTCCTCCTCAAATGCTCCCGAAGACAGGTGTATGGCCCATCAGTCTTGTTGGACTTTCTCAGTACCTAAAGTAACAACAACATAAACCCATCTCTCAGTCCCGCTTTGATACTTAGTGGACTCGGAGTTCTGAGCTATTCATATTTGTCAACACTCATTGAGTGAATTATGAATTATGTAGATGTCAAACTCTTTTCACTCTCTTTCGACTCTCCAACATTAAAACATTAACTCTATTTTCACTAGTAGTAGAGTAATGTCTAGACAATTATCCACTGGGCTGATGGGAATAAAATGAGATTGCAGCTGTTCCTTTTTAATTTATTTATTTTTGTTTAATTTTAAATGATTTAATTTACTTTTAATTTGATTAAAAACTAAAATAGAATGCACTACTTTCCCTCTGTTTTTTAATCCATCCAGCCTTTCTCAGTTATTTACCCTGAAATCCCTCCCAAGTCCCCCAACTCTCAAGTTGATAACCACTTTTTATTGGTTTTTATATATGTATATATGTTATATAGACATATGTATATGAATATTCATGAAGAAATATATAAAATACAGTTTGTGAGTTTGTTTTTGCTGCTGGTATGTATATGGTTTCCAGGCTAATCACTCTTCTTTGGGCAACTAGTACAGGGGGTTCATTTCTGGGAGAGGCTGATTTTCCTCCAGCAATCATTAGCTGCCTGTTGTCCTTTCTACCAAAGCAATTTAATAATTCAAAGCAACCCAAATCAAAACACCAACAACTTTCTACAAAGAAATCCATTTCAGCCTTCTCTACTGAGATTCCACAATGCTCTAATTAGGTGAGGCTGACATGTAGCCCACACATGACTTGTGTCACATGTTTTCTGCCAATATGGCCTCACATAATTGTGGAGGGCAATGTAAGTCTCAATGGCAAAATGACAGACTCCCCTGAAAGCCTTTTGTCAAATAATGGTAAACAGGTCCTATAGTTCGCTTCCTCTGTGCAAGAACACAGGCTAGAGAAAAATAGGAGTTCGACATTGTCCAAAGTATTGAATCAGCTGAAAAACAGGAGGCAGGGGAAAAAAACTCATATATTCAAATAACATTTTTAAAGCAATTGCATTTTGACAAAGTTCCAGAAATGTGCCTTATTTCTTCTCAGTGAGTTTATATCAAGTTGGTCTCATTTTGAAACATGCCCATAAATACATGATGCAAAGCCAGAATTCAAACTTGCTCTTGTGTGGTCTGCATGCCATCCAATGGTTGTTGGCTATCATGTCTATATTATCCATTTGCCCAGAGCACTGGTAGAGTGTAATGAAATAACACTTCTCCTGTTTGAAATATTTGCAGCATAAGCAGTTGTGTGTTCTTTGGAAGTAACTAGCTCTTTATTCATTATTTACTTTGTTTTCCACTGCAAGCTATCAGAAACACTTCTATTGGACATATGCAGCAAAATACTTGTGCACGTAGCCTGCCTAGCCAAGCATCACACTCCTTACTTGATATTCACGGCAGCTGAACAATGTTGTGAGCTTGAGTGGCAACTCTGCCACACACAAATTACAGTGTGAGGGGATCTGGAAAGGAGCACGGAAGGGAAGCTGACCACACATTACATGCATTTTGCTCTCAGCATCCATCTCTGCTCATGTCATTATGATTTCATAAGCAAAGCTGGCCTTGTCCTTAAGTTCAGAAATTTTATCTGCTTAAAATGGGTGTGTTAACATGTTGCTGCTGTAGCAAATGGAATTTGTATACCAATTTTACCACCAGCTCTTGTAAGCAAGGTAATTTTGTTATTCTGCAGATTCATAATCAATAAGTGAAGAGTCCATTCAGAAGTTCGAAAACATACCAAGAAAGTGTCAGATTTCTACCACCGAGTTTTCTTTCCTACAGAAGTTGAAAATAAAGCAACCGTGTCCCCACCTCTCTTTTAGCCACTTTCAGAGGCATTTGTTTTTATGGCATATATTAACATATATGACTGAGGCTATAAAATGCCACAAATTGGATAAGCCCGAAGCATTCTGCTCATTAAAGTTTATGTGGCTTGGTTATATGGCTGAGTTTGTCTTTGTGATATAAACCTAGAACTGATGATCTCAATTTTGCCATTAATGGCTTTCTGTCCTGTGGACCTAATGTCTAGGACCGCCCATGTGACAAGGCTGTCAGCATGGAGAAGAGCGTTTGTGTTCAGAATATTGCTTTAATATCAGGCCTCAGTGCCACGAGTATTTTAAACAGCTGAAATTAAGAGCAGGTGAAAACCCACTTTAAGATTAAAACCTTTAAGTGTATAAATCACCAATATGAAAGCAGAATTAATCATCAGAATAATTAGAAGGAATAAAGATAAACTTTCCATTTATGCATTTCTGAATAAAACTAACTTTGGCTTCAATTAATTAGTGATTTCTTATTCTTGGTATTTTGATAACTGTCTGTCAGTTAAGATGCAGATCCAAATGCCATATTATTTAAATTTCACTTCATTCTAATTTGAACTTACTACTAAAGTCTCTCTTTTCATATTTAGCTCTTTTGTTCATAGTCTTAGAATTCAGGGCTCCAAATAATTGTTCTTTATTTATAATTAACAATAATTGACCTTTTTTCCTAAACAAATGCTTTAATATTATACTAAATTGTTGTTTCTAAGACTTATGAAGAAATGTTTTTTAGGATATGGTGGTGCTCCAACTTCATTTATTTATTTTCTGTATTATGATGCTTTGTTCTGATTTCATGCTTCATCTTGCCTGTTGGCAGTGATAAATATTTAGAAAGCAGAATATTTCAATAATGCATTTGCCACTTAATGTATTTTTATTTTTAGTATGTATTCAGGATGATAACATAAACATCATCATATTCTTTGCCTGAATTCATAATTATTTTTAAATCAATTATTTAAAATAATAGCATCATATTAAAGCATATATTTTATTTGTGTAACACAAGGTATCCTGTGAAACAGTTTCTGACCTGAAACTCACTTTGAAGACCAATGTAGACTTGAACTCACAGAGCTCTATATGCCAAAAGCTGGAATAAAGGCATGTGCCATCTCCTGACAAAATATGTTTTTTAAAACTTAATAATTTTCAAATCCTCTATTGATGACTAAAGGATAGTATATGATTAGAAATATTTTAACTTCTTCTAGAATCCAGTGTTTAAAATATTTTATATATTTGAATATTAATAATAAAGTAGTAATTATGTCTATTATCCCACAAGATTAAATTTGGACATTAAGTTTATGCATGTGTTTGTGTGTGTGTGTAATGACTTATTGTGTACGAATGTTTAGGTGTTTGAATGCATGTATATGTAACACCTGTATGTCTGGTATTCAACCAATGAAAGCAATACAAATGAAGAAGCATCTCCTACACCATGGTGCCTACAAAAGACAGATGAGATGAGCAGGTTTTCTGGAACTAAATTTACAGATCGTTATGAGCACCTTGTGGGTACTAGGTACCAAACCCAGATCTTCTGTAGAAGAGTGAGCTCTCTTGACTGCTGAGCCATTTCCCCAGCCTCTCTCTACTTCTATTTTTTTTTCTTCCTTTTAGAGACATATTTCCAATAAAACATTTCACTTCAAACTTCATGGCATGACTTGGTTATCAGTCTTCTGTAGTTTAATGTTGCACTTAATTTTAAATCAGAAAATGACCTTCAGTCCAATAGTGAAAATTTCTGCCAAATTATTTATCACAGGCATTTCTTTTATTTAAATGAGAACTCTTTCAATGTCTAGATTGTTGAATACCCTAGGATTATAATTAGAAGCAAAAAGAAAAACAAAACAAAAAAAACCAACCCTGTCTTTTAAAATTTTTGTTTTGCTGGGCACTGGTGGCTCACTCCTTTAAGTAGCACGAATTCTAATTTGTCTTAATAATAAAAACCTGAAGTCAGATATGATGGGATGAAAGCTGAGAGATCAGAGAAGCAGAGCAGCCAGTCACTAGAGAGTTCTTACCTCTACCAATTATCAGACTGAAGGAGCAATCCTGTCTCTATGAAACCTCAGACTGCATGCTCAGACTGCCTCTGAGCTTCTGTCTCCTCCTCCCTTATCTTCCTCTCTCCCCCTAGCCATATCACTCTTGTTTCTACCACCCTAATGCTGGGATTGGGTTTTCATGGTCTGAATTTATCAGGACAACTGACCAGGTCTCTTCCTCTTCATGGGGTAGCCTTTAGCCGATCAGCTGGACCTCTTTCCACCCACATACTTCTCCAGGCTTCCAGAGGACCTTGCTGGCCGTTTCCAGTCTTACCATCAAGGAGACAACTACCACGAGACCACAGGAGAATTCTAGGCATCATATGAAGAGATAGGTTGTGTAACTATGGCATTCATAAACATTTTCATATACAGAAGGAAGTAAACTACAGGATATGGCAATGGCACTTCAGATACTTTGGCCATATTATGGGAATAAATGACGGCAGATACCCAAACATAGCATTGCTTGGAGGAGTGCACTGGATAAGGCAAGAGGAAGGCCCAAAAAACTCTGGATAGACAGCAAAAAGGAAGACTGTGGAACCTTGGGTATGACAATAGCACAGCATCTAGGACTGCTTAGAATATGAACAACTGGAGAACCGCCATAAATGGGCTGCCTATGCATGCTTAGGTGGGGCATAAATGATGAATGATAAATTCTACTATTTGTCTTCTGTAGGATACTAATTTTTGTATGTTAGCTTCAAATCCTCGTTCTTTGCTGAAGGTGTCTAGACTGTGTAGATATTTCATGGCTGAATCATTAGGTTATTTTATGACAAAAATCATATCATCTACAAAAAAGATAATTTTATTTCCTCCTTTCCTATTTGAACATCCCTTTGAACACTTTCAGTTTCTCTTATTGTGCTAAGGTTTCAAGTACTATATTGAATAGGTATAGAAAGAGTGGATATTCTTGCATTGTTCCTGATTTTAGTAGAAATGATTTTAGTTTCTCTCTGTTTAGTATGATGTTGGATATGGGCTTGCTGTAAATTGACTTTGTTATATTGAGGTATATGTCTTGCATCCCTAGCCTTTCCAGCAATTTTATTATAAAGGAGTATTGGATTTTGTCATAGGCTTTTTAAACATCTAATTAGATGGTTATATGGTTTTTGTCTTTTTTTTCTGTTTGTTGTAGTATATTATGTTTATTGATTTATGTACATTGAAACTTCTCTGTCTTGATCCAATGTACATTTAGTAGTGAATTATTCAGTTCCCATGGATTTTATACTTTCTACCATTTTAATTGTTGTTGATATACAGTTTTAATTTGTGGTGTACAGATAGTCTGCAGGCCATTATTCCTATTTCCTATCTCTCTTGATACTTGTTTTGTTACCTAATATGTGACCTATTTTGGATAAAGTTCCAGGGACTGCTGATTCTTTAGTGTTTGAGTAGAGTGTTCTTTCAACGCTGTTTGGGTCATTTGATTTATGAGGTTATATAACTCTGGAAAACTGGTGTCTGGATCACAAATCTATTTGTTCAGGTTGAAGTCATCTACTACATCTGTGTTACGGTCAATATTTGATACTAGCTGTGGCATTGTATTTAGGAAATTGGGTGCCTGAGGAGGCTGAAAAATGTGCGTCCATTTCCACTTTGTCTGATGGTCAGAGAGTTTGAAGATAGACAAGCATAGTTGTCTGTCCTAACTCAGGAGGCGATTGCTTGGTTCTTTTGAAATTAAGGTAGTTCAATGGCATCCTGACAGGTAGTCAGGATATGCAAATGTACTTTTGTTCCTTCTTTTGTAACTATGAGGTCACCTAGGGAAGGGCTGTCTTCTGCATTTATGATCTAGAGACCTTTGTTACCAAGACAACAAAATGCTAATGATTTGATGTCTCAGAGTGATAAAACCATTGACTCTGTGAGTTATCCTTTTGTATCATGTTGATAAAGTCTTTTGTTACCTTCCTCTATGTTTACATTGGGTATAATAGCTGTGGAAAAATAAAAGCGGCTGAATTTCAGGATTTCAGTCACTGGAATGCCCTCCTGATTCTTTCTGTTTTCTGTCTTATATTTTTATGCGTCTTCATATTCATTACTTATATTTCTTCAATTCCCACTCCCCTGCCCTGGCCAAAAGTACTTTTGTCAAGGTGTCCTCAACAGGTGCCTTTGTGTTTCGTGCAAAAATGTGCAAATTCCTCTTAGTGGATTTTTCCTTTAATGTGAATCTATTGTAGCTATCTACTTTCTCTGATTGGCTTTGTTTTGAAATCTGTCTTATGATACATTAAAATGACTATACCTGCTTTCTCTTGGTTCCGTTTCTTTGTAATAACTTTTCCCTTTCTTTTACCCTATGGTGATATCTTTTCTTGTTGGTAAAGTGATTTCTTTGATGTAACTGAAAGATGGATCTTACTTTCTAATCCAATCTGTTATTCTGTGATTTTTAACGGAGGAATTGAGAGCATCAATTCTGAGTGATATTAATGAGAAGTGTTCAAAATTTCTATTAATTAGGTATGGTTTGGTCCTATACACTTTGATTAACTAGTTTGGAGTTGTTTTTCCTTTGTGGCCCCTTGGGCCTAATTAACCTCCTTTTCAGACTGCAGTCTTCCTTCTAGTGTCTTCTGTACAGTTTGATTGAAAGACAGAAAGTACTTAAATTTGTTTATTTCTACATGCTTATTGTGAGTGATAGTGTTGCCTGTTATACTAGTCTTGGCTAGATTCAGTGGTTTCTCTGACTCTGTTAAACATCCATACATGTCCATCTGACTTTCAGATTCTCCACTGATGAGTCAGTTATTCTGATGGGCATGACTTTACATGTAACTTAAAATTTTTCTCTTGTAGTTTTAAATAAATTTCATTTTGTACATTTAGTGTTTTGATAATCCCATATTGTGGGGAAATTCTTTTCTGGTTCTCTCTGTTTTGTGTTCTGTATTCCTCTTGTACCTTGATAGGCATCTCTTTCTTTGGATTAGAGAGGTTTTCCATATTTATTTATTGAAATATATTTTATTTCTTTGATTTGGCCTTCTCCAATTATATATATATATATTTTCCAATATATTTTCCTTCTCTCTCTCTCCCCCCCGCCCTCTCTCTCTCTCTCTCTCTATATATATATATATATATATTTTTTTTTTTACTTGTAGTTTTTGTATCTTCATAGTATTTGTTATGAGCTGGGGGACTTCAGCTCCAGGTTCTTTTCTGAGTAATTACTATGAGGACTGTGTGCAGTTCATCTCAGAGAGTGATGAGTAACCAGACCAAGCAAGAGAATTGTCTTTATAATGATTCTTTACTAGCATCTTCAATATCCAATATATCAATGGGGTTTACAATCTAAATTCCTGATCCTAAAATTTAATTGTCCTAAACTTAACTTTGTCCTCTGTTCTGACAATACCTTAAACAGGTGTAAGAGACACCAGACATTTCCATAACACAATCACTGGACAGGAAAAAGACACCAGCTATGCCAGGATGTGACCAGCACCCAGCTTTCTCGGGTCCCCCCCAAAATGATGCCCACAAATAAGCAGGAAGCAGTCTTGAGAATCTGCTGTCCAAATTCTTTTAACCTGTTGTGCCTAACCTCCACCTTTTTAGTATAAAAAAAAGATGGGAATGTAATGGTCTGTCCTGTCCCTTTAAGAGACAGCCCTGCCCACCCCCTCTCCAATCCACCACCAAGGCAGATGGATCTTCCTTCTGCCTTCAGTCTGAGCTCTTCCTTTCCGTCTCTTTCTCAAAGAGGCAGCTTCTGCCTCTCTCCCTTCTCCCCATTTCTCCCCTTCTCCCTCTCTGTTTTTTTTTTCTCTCTCTCTCTGCTCTTCTCCCTTCCTCCCTTCCTCCCTTCCTCCCCCACTCACCTCCATAATCCACTAAATAAATATCAAACCTCACTCTGCATGGCATGCCTATCCATCTGTCTCTTGCCCACCAGGGCTATGGCTCCTCATGGGACTAGCTGCTCTCAGTCTCTCACCCTCCACGAGGCTCCCTGCCTAGGACTTGCTGGCCTCATGGCCCGTGGGTCACTTGGGGCTTCCCTACCTGGGACAGTTGCCTTTGTGGCCTGTCATGGTCTCATGCCCGCTGCCTACTGCCACCACTCAGGGACCTGTGGTGTTTTACTTAAACCTAACACCTTGATGTGTAGTTGTGGGTTCTGGGGATCCATAGAGAACAATATATGAATGGATATGGCTAGATGGAATGGCTGAAAAGGGTGGCAAGAAAGAATTAGTGGGACCCTTGACCATGAGTATGTAAATGGTGAGCAAGAAGGGCTGGCTGAAAGGGGTGGTTAGGAAGAACTAAAGGGACCCTAGACCTCAGATTCACAAAAAGAGGAAGAGACCCATGATGATGGAGGTAGACTTGGATGAGGGGATCTGTCTGTGTGTGTGTGTGTGTGTTTCTGAACATATATGTGTGTGTGTATGTGTACATACATATGCATATATCCAAAAATAATGAAAGACAATTACAATTAAATTTAAGAAATATTCATATTAATATACTAATATGCTATTATGTTCTACAAATAAAGAGACAATGAAGAAATGTTTACTTAGCTGGCAAGTCATTTGATACAATATAAAAGTTCTAATGATTTCAAATATACCACTAAAGTTTGTTAGGAAATGTTATGGCATGACTACTTTGTAATATAAAAAATATATACTTCTATTCATAAAAACTCTCAAAGTGACATCAATGTTCTGAATGAAAAGCAGGAAAACATACACATACACATATATACATAAACAAATACACTTGTCCACATCCAGAAACAAAGTATACACATAAGCTATGTATATATATAACATATATATATATATATATATATATAGTTCTTGAAGTTGTAATACTTTAAGCTTTAATGTGAAAAGTATCTTCAGTCTCTTTTAACTGTTATTGAAGCATATTATTTTAAAAAATACATTTTTATTCATTTTATGATAAATAGGTATTATACATCACTTTTTGAGTTTTCTACCACATATCCTACTTAAACACTGGCACTGATAGGTAACAAATTAGATTTAATTTCTAGATTGATTTACTTCCTATTATACTGTATTTCTATCAAGTTTCATGGTATGCCCATCTTCTAGCTCATGAAAAGATACTCCCAGCACATGGTGTCACTCATCATTTTTGGTTCAGACAGATCTTAAATATGCCACTCAACGGCTTGTAGGTCATGAAAGAGTTCTCAAATGTATTTTCAAACTTATTATTTTTGCTTTTAAGGTATATTCTGGCCTCCATTGCATTTTTTATTTATTATTTTCAACCTGGAAATTATTGGTGTCTTTCTTCATATGTGTACTTTCTAAAAAAGAAAGGAAACTAAATTAAGTTCATAGTAGTTCCCTTCCTATTAAATCCATTTTCAAAGTGACTTTTCTTTGTTGCCATGCTTGAAAACACAGAGAGTTGTATAACACAGTTGAAAATTGCCGTAAAATTATTTGGTGTAATGTATTTGTTTTGTTTGACCTTAATTGTGCTGCTTCATTGTCTTTAGTGACACTGTCTTTTCATTCTCATTCTCAACAGTCTATAGAGAGAATATTGATATTAATTTTTTATAGTGAGACTTGATCAATTTCAAGTAATACATTTGAAAATTTCTTTGGAAATTAATTTTCCTTTTAGTTTCTTAGATTTTTATCAGAGAGAAGAAATATTAAGATATTTTTTGGTAAATTTTCAAGAGTTCAAGGCATTGTTTATTAATTTACTCTGTAAAAGCAGTTAAATAGTTATGGCCAATATGTATAGACAGAAGGCATAGTAATAATAATGAAAAACATTATTAGATCTTTATTAGATTAGAACCTGAAATATTTTAATCAAAATATAATTTTGTCACTTCTCTCCATCCTTGTCTTTCCCTGATCTTTCCAATTTTTCCAACCCTTCACATGTTATCCCAGTTAGTTTCAATTGATGGCCACATTCAATTACTATGGTTACATATATTCATATCAGCTCAAGAGACATAACTTCTTTTAGTCTCTCTTCATAACCCTATAATTCTCTGTTTTAGCATATGTGTCTATAAACCTAAACTTCTATGTATTGTGTGCAATTTTAAGTAAATATAAGATAATAAAATCTCTTGAGACTTTATGAAACATCTTTGCTGTTATTTGTCCCTTCCCCCTTTCTCTTCTTCCCATTTTTTCCATTTTCCCCTTTTAGACTGTAGAAGTGTCCCAACCCTTAAAGGCTTTTCTCATAATCAAACAGAATCAAAGGTATTTATCCATCAAGAAGTTAAACATAACCAAAATAAAAATTTTATTCAAATGATTCAACATTGCCATTTGTTATTTCCATAATCTGTAGGAAGGACTTCTGTCTCAAAAAGCATCAAGGTGTCAATTCAGTTGCTTATTGTGTCTGCTATTCTAAGGAATGACAGGGCAGTTCTCCCCACAAACAAACAAAATACAATATACGAAACTCCATGTTTTTTCTACATGTGTATTTAAGTTAAATTGGTATGATCTAATACTAATGTATAATAAAACTATGTATGTATATATATAGGAATACTTATTTTGTTTTTATGTATAGTTATATATAATATATATTGTAGAAAATGATTATCTACTTCTTTAAAGTTTAGACTTATCAGTTTCAGTTTTAATTGCTTGCTTATATTCAGATGCAGATCCTTTGAGTTGTACTGTGGCTGATTAAATGAAACATACACATTTACAAATTACCCTAACTGTTTTAGAACTAGACAACTTGAATGTCATTGCATAAATTATATTTTTTAATTCCTAGTAATTTTCTAATATATAAATGAAGTATATACTTTATTTTTATAGAGAGTTTTGTTTTTAATTTACTTGATATTTGCTAAGCATTGATAAATTGTCATTCACTAGATCAAACAGTAGGAATACAAAGAAAAATAGATCCCATGACACAGCTCAAAGTCCACTAACTGAAATGAAAATAATTACATAAACTAATTTACAAGAGCTATTACAAAGATCTTACACAGAAAACATTACTGGAACACAAGATAACTTTGAACAAATATTAAGTTTCAATAATTTTCTTTATGATCATAAATCCTAAGTTGAAACTTTTATATTAACTTCTTTATCATTTTTATCAGCTAGTAAGTCAAAATTAATTTCAGTTTGCATGGCTATGCAGCATATAATTCAGTGTAAAATATGTTGGTGAATTCTTATCACAGTTGTGTAGAAAGTAGGAAAGGAATAAATATCAATTCATAAGTAAGATGATTTCATCACTTTACTTTCTATAATATTCAGATCACAAGACAGTTAAATTAAATGTGTGCAGTGTTGCAGTTGGTTAAACATAGAACAATAGCAGCCAGAAAATTTAAGATGAAGAAAACAGCATGTGCAATAAATTTCTAAAGTAATGGAATATTTTAGGAGAAATTTTTCATAGATCAAGGTGTGCTAAAACAATACAATAAAAACCAAAATGAGGTTAGCAAATGCCAGCAAATTTTGTGAAATCAAACTGCTTAAAGCAGTGAGAGTCTACACCCAACTGCATAACTTATGTACATGATGGCCTTGTCCATAGCTTCTGTACCTCTTTGGAACACTGTTAGACTCATTACAGATTATAGTAGTTTCCCTCAAACTGTTTGTATTCATTTTCCTAAGTATGACCAACTTTACTTAAAGGCAGAATGCTTATACCTGATACATTTCTCAGAATTAGGTTATTCCTGAGCCAAGTTCTCATTATGTTCCATGATAATTACTATCTTCTATAGTTTGCAGAATGTTTTGACATATGTTTTCTGATTTTACTCCTCTAACCTTTTAGATGTTTTTTAAAAATATATAAATAAGTTTAGTGGTCCATTTAATGCAGTGTATTGTCATTTGTACTAACTATATAAGCAGTAGCTGATTTTTGGAAATTTAATTATATTCTTTATCATAACAATGCTATCTACAAAGTTTTTCAGTTACTCTATTTTTATGTTAATGTAACATCAAATTGTAAGCTTTCAAAGCACAGACAAGATAGCTGTAAGAAAATGATATGATGGAATTAACATGAAGGAGAGAGAAAAGAACAGAACAATGGGAAATATACTTTAGGTGGGAAGTATAATATTGGTGGGTTTTCTTCATCTTAATTTTATATTTCTACTAATAATTGATGTAGAACATTTCAGATACATTTTGATCAAGAAATTTGTTTAAATAATGTTTCTTTAAATTCAATAATGTTATAAAATAGCAATTGTCTTACATGTTATGTCTGTATCTTGACTTTTAGTTTAAATAAACAGATACCCAGAAAGAAAAATAAAAAGATTTTTTTCTTATTTGCAATTCAAGATATTAAAGTATAAAGTTATGAAGTAGATGGATACTATTATAATCAGTAAACTAAACGCTAACTATGAAGTCATCAAAAATATGTACAAAGACAAAATAAATATGCAAAAAACCATAAGAGTAGTGCTAAAGTTGATCACCCTAACTTATGCTTCCTGTCACCTTAAAGAAAGCCATGACATACTGTTCAAATAAACTTTCATGGTTTAGCAAAAAGGGTTTCTTCAATGCTTATTTTTTGCAGGCTTTCTGGGTATGAAACTATTAAAACCAATATAACATTTCTAACTATATGTGGGATTCTATATTTATAAAAACTAGGGATATTAGCAAAACCAGTTACTTAAATATTCATATATTTATGAGTTAGCTCTAGGAAAAAAGTAATTTTATTATTGTAAAAATTCCAAATATTCAACTAACTGTATAGGTTAAATACTTATAAGTTAAATACTTATACAGTTTACATCAATTTAATACATTAATCACCATGTGAACATGTTTAGAAATAGTTATAATTCATATTACTCAAGTTATAGAAGATACCCATGTATGAAAGCCTGCAATGTTTGAGTGTTTGAGGGTCTATGATCTCCATTGACCAACAACTCTAGAAGAGTTCCTAGCTCTTGTCTTTTATTTATTAGCCTGGGATGTCTAGGCTAGGTGTCTAGTGAGGATATCATCACCCTCATTGAATAACTCTATTATCTATCTATCTATCTATCTATCTATCTATCTATCTATCTATCTATCTATCATATATCTTATATATATATTTCATATATAAACATATTCATATACATTTCATATATTAAATGTTTGGTTTCCATATGACATTTAAAAATGGTTAGTGTTATTAATTCTACTATTCCTTCCTCTGTTCTGCTCTCCCCATTTTTCACCCCAGTTTAAGCCTTCCTGTTCCATAACTCCCATTTAAGTTACTCTTGCTCCATAAGATGAAAACATTCCTAGCATCATTGTCCAGCTGGGTAAGTCCTTCTGATTCTGCCTCCATGTATCCTTTTAACTTCATAGATGTAACCCAGCTATTATACCCAAAGTCCTTGTCTAATATGGACAACATGATTGTGCTACAACCAACTTCTAAGATTCTTCCAGGACCTGACCTGCTTGTGCCTGATCCACAGATCCAGCTGATAATCCCTTAGAATTTCTTTAATCAGCCAGCTCCTACACATCCCCTCCAGTGTTTATCCAATGAGTGTGACTGGTTCTCGATTCCATTCATTTTCCCCAAGCTCCAGTTCTAACCTGTGGTGTAGGAGGTCCTTCTGCATTTGTGTTGCTTTCATTGGTTAAATAAAGAGACTGCCTTGGCCTTTTGATAGGGCAGGACTTAGATAGGTGGAGAAAAGAGAACAGAATGCTGGGAAGAAGACAGAGACAGAGAGCCGCCACCATGAAGCTGCAAGGTCAGACATGCTGAATCTTTCCCAGTAAGCCACGACCTCGTGGTGACATACAGATTATTAAAAATGGGTTGAATCAAGATGTGAGAGTTAGCCAATAAGAGGCTAGAACTAATGGGCCAGGCAGTAATTTAATTAATATAATTTCTGTGTGATTATTTCGGGTGTAAGCTAGCCGGGCGGGATGGAACAAAAGGCCCCGCGCTCTCCTTACTACAAACCTGTAATACAGGATTAGAAAAGGACACACAGTTTGCACAGCAGCACATTCCCCAGTGTTTGTCTGACTTAGTCTTCCTAAGCAATATCCAACCCTTAGGCCCAAATCAACCTGCATATCCTTTCTCCTGTCCCATCCTGCTCTGTCCATCATACATGCAGAACTAACAAAAGAAGAATACACATCCAAATTAAATCGCCAAAGCACAATAGTATGAAAGTTTAAGGTAGTATTTCCCTGAAAATCCTACCAGCCTTATAAAATGTTTATGTGATAATTACCTAGATTAATCTGAAGACAAGATTTAAAAGAATAACCATCAACTTTATCAAAGTATTCAAAGTTTAAAAAAGACATAAGGATATATATCAATGAACTTAAAGGGAAAGAACTTAAAGAGAATAAATACCTGAGTAATGCCCAAGAAAGCAAAAAAAAGAAAAAAGCTGATGGAGTTGATTAAAACAATTCATTTGGTAATATAAGTCAATAGTATATAGAAATGTTGAATTGGGTTCAAGCTGAAATTAAGATGAAATTGAATAACATAATATCCCAGCTAGAAAACTCAACAGAAAGATTTACAAGTAGACTGTATCAAGCAGAAAATAGAATATCAAGATGCAAAGATAGAAGATCTAGAAAAATGTGGAAGGATAAGAAAAATTTTAAAAAATACCCTGGAAAGGAACATAGAGAAAATGTGGGACGACCTGAAGTGACAAAACCTTCAAATTTTTGATGTAGATCAGAGAGCAGAGTCCTAGGTAAATGGCACAGATCAGGTCCTCAATAACATATTGAAGGAAACTTTCACACATTAAGGAAAGACACATCCATATAAATGCAAAAATCATGCAGAACACCAAATAGACAATAAAAGAAAAGAAAATTATAAAGATAAAATAAATCATATAATTAAAACACTTAGTTTACATAACAAAGAAAGTAATAAGTTTCTTCACTGACACAGTAAGCCAGATCAAGCAAAACTGAAAAAGAATAACAACAGGTATTTTTAGCAAAGCAGCTCCCACTCCAGGTCCCAGAGATCAAGTCCAGAGAAGTATATGCCCAAATGAAAGCAGAGAAATTTTACAGGTTGTATGGGGATGAGTAGAAATATGTCTGCCACAAGCTGGATTTGTGCCCAAGTGTGGTCAAGAGCACTTAGGCAGGAGATGTGGGATTACCCTCTGTAAGCTATGACTATGTTTTATTATCGTTGGTTAATAATGAAGCTTCTTTGGGCCTATGGCAAGGCAGAATAAAGCCAAGCAGGAAATCCAAACAGAGACATAGAGAGAAAGTAGGTGGAGTCAAAGAGATTCCATGTAGCTACTGAAAGAGACAGATACCCCAGAACCTTACCAGTAAAACATGAGCCTCGTGGTAAAATACAAAAAAAAAAAAAAATAGAAATGGGTTAAGAAGCCTGAGCTAATAGGCCAAGCAGTGGTTTAGTTAATATAGTTTGTGTGATTGTTTCAGGTCTGGGAGACCTGGATACGAACAAACAGTCTCCGCCTACAGGCAGGGACTTGGGCAGCTAGTAGCATCACTGAAGGGAGGTGCAATAGGCCCTGAAGAATGCAGAACTAGATATTTTGGTGTCTTTCTTTTGTTTGAGTGGGCAGGGGTTGGAGAGAAAGAGACAGAAATTGGGCTTGTTAGACTGCGTTTGTGAGAGTGAGAGACTCTGACCATACAAAAAGTATATTAATAACTACAATAGAAAAAACACAAGTTGCATATAAATAAAAACCCACCAGAATAACACCTGAATTAGCAATGGAAACTTTGAAAGTCAGAAGAGCCTGGAGGAAGGTATTCCAAGCCCCAAATGACTGTGACAGCCAATCTAAACTGATATATCCAACAATTATCTGCCATATTGAAGGAGAAAGACAAAATCTCCATGACATAAACAGTTTAAATTGTAGGGCCCAGTGCAGCTTAGAAATCTCTTACTCCAACCACTTCTATGATAAAAATACCACCCCAACTGAGCTTGAGACTCTGATTATGCCAATGCATTAGACATATGGAGAGTTCAAGTTTGAACTTGTATAAAGGCTCTTTGCTTTTACCTATGGGATTCAGTCTCTGTGGTGATTTTTGGGGAGTCCCCACAATCTGGGCATAATATAAAGCAGTTTTTTTGTGTGGACTGCATGACAACCATTGCTGCTTCAAAAATTTCTAGCATTTTTACTGTGATCACAAGTCGCCAGCATCCTTTTACTTCCATTTTTAATGTATCTCACTTTTATGACTTTACATTTGGGAAATTTGTGCAGGTTTTGAAGAATGAAATGTATACACTGCAGCCTCTCTAAACAAAGTAAGTCTTTGGAAAAAAAAATCCCCAACACCATGGAACCATGTAGTGTGGTAACTCTGCCTACTCCCATACAAGTTAACACCAAGCTGCTTACAAATTTAGATATTTAACACATGCTTGAAAAATAAGGTGTAGTTGATAATCAAGATTTGTAAATTGCTCAGGACTATTCCAGTTCAAAGTAATATTTGTCTAGCCTCATCTTTTCTCACTTTTGAGCTTTAGGTATTTTAAACAGTTATACAAGAAACTGCAATATTTTATAATGGTCTGTCTGATTCCCCAAGATGTTTCTTTTCCCAAAGTCAGGCATTTAGACAAAAGACTTTTTTCTTTCAGGTGTTTGAAGAAAGTTTCCGCTTGCTAAAAAGGGAGACATTCTTAACGCTGGCAAAAGGAACTTCTGAACCTTTAATTAATATATGACTGTGGTGCCTACTAACTTGTCATTGTCAATACTAGCTTCCTTAACCCTAATTTCAAGTCACAGCCCAGCTCACATGCCTCCTTTCTCCAATTTAATCCTATGTGCAACAGTAGAGTATAAAAGGTGTATTCTGTTTTCAATAAACACATGGCCAGCCATCTTGACTCACCCTCAGATCATGTTTGTCTCCTCCTCCCCTGTTGCCAATCCTCACATCCACTTTGCGATCTGAACCCCTGTTGAAGCAGGTCTCAGGCAAATTTCTACCCAGCAAACCAAAACAAAACTTTATACAGGAAGCTATACTTTAGACCGCAGAGAGTAATGAACATAGAGACTGTGGAAAAAATTTCCAAACCATATCATTAAACTACAAAGTGTCACTGAAAAAAATAAACAGCAGCACCACCTGACTGCAATTAAAGAACTTTAAATATCAATGGCCTCAATTCTCTAATCTAAAGACACAGACTGATAGAATGAAACAAAAATAAAATCCATCTGTCAGCTACAAGAAGCACATCTTTGCTTGGAAGATAGTCACATCCTTAGTGAAAAAAGATAAATAAAATACTCCATTCAAATGGAACCAAGAATCATCAAGTATTCTTATCTAAATAGCTGATAAAATAGAATAAACTAAAAGAATTGAAAGAGATGCAAAAGGACACTTCATTATAATCAATACAACAGTCAACCAAGAACACCTTAATATTCTAGACATATATGCACCAAAATCTGGTGCCACACATTTCATAAAATATGCACTATTTATTAATATATTTAAAGACACTGATTAAAAGCAATCAACAAAAGGTAATTTCATACCTCACTTTCTCTAATAGACAGTCTAGACAAAAGTAATAAAGACACATCAGAAGGGAATGATTACACATATCAAATAATTTTAAAGGATATCTAAAGAATATTCCACCCACATATAAAGAATATATATTCCACTCATCAACACACAGAAGATTCTTTATGTAACACCATATTTTGGGATTCAAAACAAATCTTCACACATTCAAAAAATTGAAATCACTCATATTTTATGCACAATGCAATAGAATGTAAAATAGACAGTATACAAATCTTTAGGAAATAACAAATACATGGAGATTAAACAGCTTATTACTAAATTATTTCTTCTTTCAAGGAAGAAATCAAGAAATAATATTTTTCTGGGAAAAATGAAAATGGAAAACATACAAAAAAGTTATGGGACACAATGAAAGCAACCCTGTAAATTACTTATTGATACATATCAAAAAATTGGAAAAACAGGACCAAATCAAATTCAAATCCACTTGATAATAGTAAGAAATAAAAATCAGAGCAGAAATTAATGAAAGAGAAACAAAGACACAATATTAAGGCTCGACAAATCTAAGAGATTTTGTCTTTTGAGAGGATAAACAAAGTTGACAGACCCTTTGCCAAACAAACAAAAAAGAAAGAAAGAAAGAAAGAAAGAGAAAAAGAGGACCCAAGTTAACAGTAAGATATGGACATGGAAACTTTATGAAAAATACTACAAGAAAATCAAAATATTATAAAGGGATATTTCAAAAATATGTACTACATTAAGTTAGCTAAGCTAAAAGAAATGGACATTTTATTCTAGAGTCAGCCAAACCACCAGCAATAAACCAAGAAAAATGTCAGCAATGAAAATAGACCAATAACAATGAGGAGATTGAAATAGTAATCAAAAGTCTTCTAACTAAAAATAGTCCGAAGGAAGATACATTCAAAGCAGAATTCTACAAGATTTTCAAAAATGATCTACAACAATCCTTCTCAAGCAATTGAAAATATAGATCTAGAATGGATACTTTAAAATTCTTTTGATGATTGCAATATTACAGTAATACCCAAACCAGACAAAAACACAATAAAACAAGGAAAGTTCAAACCATTATCTCTTGAGGAACAGAGACTTAATTTTTTTCAATAAACCGCTTGCAAAATAAGTACTAAAATTTATCGAAATTATTATCCAAAATGACCAATTTCCCTTCTCCCTGAGACTCAAGCATAATTCAACATATGCAAGTCAATAAATGTAGTTAATCACATAAACTGAAATAAAGACAAAAATCTCATGACCATTCCAATAGATGCAGAACAATCCTGTGACAAAATTCAACATGCCTTCATGATAAAAGTCCTAGAGAAAAGAGGATGAGAGGGAATATAACTAAATATAATAAAATTTATGTAGATGAAACCTCTAGCTGATATTATCCTAAATGCAAATAACTTGAAGCAAGTTTACTGAAATCATTAATGAAACAAGGCTCTCAACTATCACCATCCCTTACCATTATTGTGCTTGACTTACTAGTTGGAGCAATAAGTATATAGAAGGAAATTAAAGGGCTACAAGTAACAATTTAATAAGTCAAAATATCCCTATTTGCAGATGACACATCTTGTGTAAGAGATCCCCAAAACCCAACCAGAAAATTCTAGACATGTTACATAAATTCATCAATGTGGCAGAATACAAAATCAAGTTGGACAAATCAATCACCTTTCATACACCATTCTCAATAACCTCAAGGAAAATAAAATATTCAGGAATTAAACCTAATTAAGGAGCTGAAATACCTCTACAATGAAAGCATTAAACCTCTGAAGAAAGAGAAAAAGACTCTAGAAATGTTCACGAGTTTATAGAACTAATATTATGAAAATCATCATATTGCCAAAAGCTATGACTCTATTAAAATTAACAATAAAAATTAACAAATTTTTATTAAAACAATTAAAAAACAAAATAATTAAAAATTAACAGAAAAGAACCTTAGTAGAAAAAATAATTCTGAACAAAAAAGAATAATGTTGGAAGAATAACAATTCTATATCTCAAGATCTATTTTAGTTTCTTAATAATGAAAACAATATGCCTAAATCAGATACAACATAAACAGGTATGTAGACCAAAGGAACAAAACTGGACAATAAAACATGAGTACATGTAGCTACAGTGTTCTCATGGTCGGCATGACCTGAAAGCCTGCTACTGAGGAATTGTTTTCAAGGGAGGAAAATGAAGAGAGAAATAATTATAATAACTAAAGAAGTAGTCATGTTTTTGAGAAAGAGTAAGAGCTGTGGGGGTAGGGAGGGTACAATTGATGCAGGTAAAGTACTTATGTGTGATGATATTTTTTTGTGTTCTAAAAAACCTTGTCTGGAGATCAGAGTGTGGAACAAGCCACTAGTTAACCATAGAAGCGATGCAGCGGGGGCATGCACCTTTTATCTTAGCACCTGGGAGGAGGAAACAAGAAATATGACTGGGTAGAGAGAGGGAGCAATAAGGCAGAGCAGAGACAGGAGCTTGGCACCTTTTGGCTGAGAAATTGGCAAGGTAAGAGGTGGCTGTGACTTGCTCCCTTGTTTCTCTGATCCTTCAGCATTTACCCAAATACCTAACCCCTGAATTGTATTATTAAGACCAATTAGGATTTAAGCTACCTCTGTTAACCAACGTTAGGGCATGAATTTATGTAAAAAACAAAAACAAAAAAACCTGCTTGCCGGTGGCTTTGCAGCCACAGGCACAGGGTGGAGATAAATGCAGCCAAAGTTACCATCCCACCAGCTAGGTTTTCCTTTCCTTTTTTTCCCTAAGCTCTCTGAGTGGGTCTGAATTTTCTGTTACAACCTCCTGCAGCAAATTCCACAGACATTTGGGCTCCAAATGCTGCAAGGGTTAGCCACTTTCATATGTTCCCCCATGCAGATGGCTGGCTCTTTAGCTTCGTTTCTCCCAGTGCCTTGTGGGCTTTCCCTGGACCCCCTTCTCAGACTGGCTGTGGCCAAGTAGGTAGCTGCCTTGCACCCTGCTTAGGCTTCTACTGTTGTACGCAGGAGCAGTCAGCGTCACATGTCACCATCATCTGAATCATCATCATTGGTGAGACAATTGAAATTAGTAAAGGAAGAAATTAGCTAAAATAGTTCCTCACCCCACATTAAAAAATGGGAAACACTATTACAATGGAGAGCGTTAGGTCTCTGTATGACTACTCAATATATGGTTTAAATGTGGAACAATTAAATGAAGTGATGATATACAACTTAACCAGGATTGACATAATGTTGATTACCATTTTCATAATCTTTATTTTTTGTTTGATAATTCTTGGTTTATCTTTAAAAGGTTGCCTGATATGAATGCCAAGATACAGGCCTTAGAAAAACTTATTGAAACAGATCATAGAGGTATTCAGACAGAGGAATTTAATGGAGAATCAATTTTAACAGTGCATTATGAGAATAGAAAGGAACAAAACCTAAGGTTTTCAAGCAATCAACTTTAAGTATCCAGTAACTTTACAGAAATTGCTAATTGATAGAGGCTTTGTAAGGGCTGAATGAACTCCTGTATCAATGTTAGATTTAAAAAGATTCAAGAAAAAAAAATAGTCTCATATGGCATGTATTCACCTTTTGTGACACAAATGCTAAGCTCATGGTTACTTTGTAATAGAACTATCCTGAAAGACTGGATAGACTTGGTTAAAGCTGTTTTAAATCCTGGTCCACAATTAAAATGGAGTTCCTAATTCAGAGAAGAGGTTAAGACTATTGAACAATGGAGTAAAGTTAGAGTTATGGAGATCTCCCAAGATCAACTTCTTGGAGAAGGATATTATGCTACTATGGAAAGCGCAATCCCTATATGATGGTCACATCATTGCTTTATGCCGTGCAGCAACTTTGAATGCTTGGGCAGAACTTAAAAAGTAGGAAATAAGATTGAATCATTTACTAAAGTCATACAGGGCCCAAAAGAAACCTTCATGGATTTCTTACCAGGACTAACATCAGCAGTAAATAGAACAATGCCAAATTCAGAAGCTAGACAAATAATAACTGAATTTCTGGCTTTTGAAAATGCTAAATCCCAATGCAAAAGAATAATTAGGCCATTAAAGGCAACGTCAGTACTTTTGGAGGAGTGGAGCCCAGAAACAATTAATATTGAACTTCATGACCATGATGTTACTTGAATAGGAGAAGTGATTTCCAGATGTTTGAAGAAAAATCAATTCTTTCAACTGTGGCTTACCTTAAAAGGGATTGTCAACAGGATGTTCCTAGAAACAATGTTTTTTTTCCCAAGCATAATCCATTCAGAACACACTTCCCTTCTGGATTTTGCAGAAGGTGTGGCAAAGATAGTCATTGGACTAGAATGTAGGTCAACAAGGGCTAGTCAACATAATCTTTTACTATCAGGAAACTCCTTGTGGGGGCCTCTTGTAGGCCCTAATACAAAGTCCAGCTTAGTCATTTCCTGCCATCATAGAGGAAACTCCTTCCCAGGGCAATTAAAGAACCTAATGCCTATTGTAAAAAAAAAAATACTGTTCTGGATGATGATGAGCTTTAGAAAATAAAACAAATTTCAGAAGAAACCATAAATCAAAATTGATAACAGATTTGAACAAGAGAGAATTATTGTTTAGAAGATGAGATAGTTCATTAATCAGTGTGACCATTCAATCCTAACTCACTTATATGACAAACAAATACTTCTCATTTTATCAAATATAATTTGCTAAAAGGGAGCCACCCAAAGTTAAGGTTGTGTCATTGTATTCTTTTTGTCATTTCAGGAGAATAAAGGCATTCAGCTAAGGAATCTGAAGACCACTGGACAAACGAGACATCTGAAGAAAATGACAAATCATCCAGAAAAAAATAGTTCCAAGAAAAAGAGTAAATTGGCCTATTGATTTAGCCCATTAGTGGTCCATTAACCTCTTTGAGATCTGCTGCATATGACACTTAAAGT
This sequence comes from Ondatra zibethicus, assembly GCA_004026605.1. Taxonomy (NCBI): domain Eukaryota; kingdom Metazoa; phylum Chordata; class Mammalia; order Rodentia; family Cricetidae; genus Ondatra; species Ondatra zibethicus. The sequence goes on along the minus strand of PVIU01008710.1, from coordinate 54,814 downwards.
GTTTAAGTTTTCTGTAATGAACCACAACATACCTAACAGTGACTTTGAATATTTCAAAAGGAGAATGGGCCCCACAATGATGATTCCATCTACAAAGACTACGAACCACCACTAAACTGACGAACACCACCTAAGATCAGCTTTGGACTACAAACTGCTCAAGACAATTTCAAAGTGGCTAGATGAGATGGTCCAGTCTCACAGACTTATAAGTCATGCATTTTCCAATTATGAAAATATTTGACAACAATGATTTAGCTAGCTCTTCCAGGACTTGAAAATTAATACAATTTCTTTTCAGGAGCTCCTAAAGTTGATGTCACCCCCAGACAGCAGAAACTAAATTTAAGAATACAATGCCCACATTTCCAAGAGGTGTGGTGGGTGCTTTTAGGTCTTTCATTGGGATATTGATACTTGTCATAATTTAAGGCATTTGATTACAAGTTGTTATTGGTAATAATCAGGAAAAAAGATGAACAAAGGAGATTAGATTCAGAGGTCTTGTTTTGAGAGAAAAAGGGAAATATAGACATGAAAAGATAAAGGGTAGATTATTGAATCTACTTTGAAAAGAAATAGCAGACATTCTTTTCTTTTTATGACAGTGAGACATATCTGCTCCTGGCACCACCAATCTTCTTTGGAGAAAATGACGGGCATCAGTTGGGCACTAATGGCACACACCTTTAATCCCAGCACCCAGGAGGCAGAAGCAGGCAGATCTCTGTGAGTTCAAGGACAGCCTAGTCTACAGAATGAGTTCTAGGACAGGATCCAAGGCTACTCTGGGAAACCCTGTCTCAAAAAAACAACAAAGATAATGGGCATCAAAGAAACTCCATATGGAGATTACTTTCTCTGTAGAAAAAGTAAGTCAGTGGGAAAGAAAGTGCCCTTGGCTTGGCTGCTAAAAGTGTGCTGTCCAAACTGGACAAGGTGTACCCAAAAGAAAGGATGACCAAACTTTGCCAAGACGAAGTAGGACAGCCCTTCAGAATATTCTGCATCAAAGAAAAGTCTGTCAGACGTATTAGGCCTGTGGACCAAAGATGAATGCCACAGAATTGCAGAAGAAACATGGATGACTGTCCAAGCAGCCAGCTATTGATGTCATTTCTCACACTTTTTAGAAGACACCTGTTTGCACTTCCTGTTTAACTCAGGTAATGTTTTTTCCTTCTCAAGTCTCTGATAGAGTTAAAGACTTTATAGTTATAGTATGGTTTTCCTTGCTAACAGATTCTGAAAAGAAATTCACTAAAGAGATGTAAAGTATATAAGGTTGAGAGACATTAAAAGATAGTTTTGGTAATGCAAATTAGGATAGAAGGTGATTTAGGTACAATCCTTTGAACTCACCAAGATAGGATAACTAATGGAGTATTTTCTCTGAATTTATCAAATGCATATGGACTACACATTGTTGGTATATTTATTGCCTGCACATATTGTATATAGTTATTTACTTATTATATATAGTTTTCCTCATATTAGTTATGACCTTTTTATTTTAGACAAAATAGGGGAAATGTGATATTTTGTTTGTGCTCTAACAAATAACGTTTGTCTGGAGATCAGTGTGTGAAGCTAGCCACTAGTTAATCATAGAGGCCAGGCAGTGGTAGAACACACCTTTAATCCCAGCACTTGGGAGGAAGAAACAGGAGATTATATGATTGGATGAAGAGAGGATGTGAGAAGGTAGGATGGAAACAGGAGCCTGGTCCTTTTTTTGGCTGTGAAGTTGGCGAGGTAAGAGACAGCTGTGGCTTACTCCTTTGTCTCTCTGAACTTTCAGTATTTACTCCAATATCTGACTCTGGGTTTTTTATATTAAGACCAATTAGAATTTGCAATCCACTAATGTATAAAGTCATTAACCTTTTTAAATAAAAAAAATTGTAATAAGCATGGGAAAAAAGATTCAGTATCTCCGTTTCATTTCCTTTGGATAATTAATGTCTTGTAAATGGAGTTTTGAGACAATACTCTAGTTTTATTTTAAATTTTTGAAAAATCTGAAGATTGCTTTCCACAAGGATTTTACAATTTATATCACTTTAAAAGTTCTTGTTTCCTATCCTTTCAAACCATTATTTGAAAGTTGCTGTGTGAAATATGTCATCAAAATACTGAGAACAATAGAAAAATAGGTAAATTATACTATATTAGACTAAAATTTTTGTATGAATGCAATAGCTGAGTACAGATAGTAAGAGGAAATTATGGACTGGATTAAGACACTAGTAAGTCAAGTATGTCATGAAGTATTAATATCCAAAATATTCAAAAGTGCATGTAATTCAATAGCAAAAAAATACACAGTTACAAATGAAGGCATAAGGATAAATGTTTAGAATATAGTTATAAATTCTCCTGGTTTAGTAAAGTGGCAATTGTAGGCTCTCTTCAAAGATACATGACTTTACTATCACCAGATATTTAGCAAGGTGTCCATATCCAGGCATGATTTCCCTCCTGTTGAGCAGGACTTGAGTCTAATTAGAGGATTGACACCAAAGTAGCCATACCATTCATGCTCCTTCAAGAATATGGTTCCCCGTTGATTATTATTGTCATTAATAGAGAGATCAAGAGGGAGAATATACATGGGAAGAATTGTAGGGATAAAGGGAATGTCAAAAATGATGTAATTATATTTTGTTGTGTGGAGGCTGCTTGCTCATTTCCCGGCTTCCCAGCCCCAAAATAATCACATAGAAACCATATTATTTGCAAGACTGTTTGGCCAATAGCTCTAGTTTCCTATCAGCTAGCTCTTATATTTAACACATTTCTATTGATCTGTGTATCACCACATGACTGATATTCTGGCATCTGTCTCTGGCGGAGATTCATGGCTCCTCTTCACTCCATCTCCTTTTTCCCAGCATTCAGTTTAGTTTTCTCTGCCTATCTACCCTAACAGGCCAAGCCAGTTTCTATATTAACCAATGGTATTCACAGCATACAGAGGGGAATCCCACATCAATATTTAACTTTCAAAATTTTATTTTAAAAATTTCAAACATTGGCAAAGACTGAATAGCACTTCACCCCAATGAAAATATACAGCAAACAGCTAATACCTTAAACATAACAGAAATTCAAATCAAGACTTTTATGGGTTCCCATCTTATACTTGTAAGAGACAATCTTGCTTGACTCTTCTGTCTCAATAAACAGTTTTAGAAACGGAGCTGCAAAACTAAGTTCCTCAGTGTCATCCTTGTCAGGGTGCTAAATTGTTATTATTTATTATTTTGTTTTTATTATTAACCTAATAATATTTGGATCTCATAGCTAAAAATAGACCCTTTCTGCCCTGTGAAGCTATCATTTATTACATGACTTTGAACCTTATATAACAACTGAGTTTAATTGTAGTCTCTATTGTAAAACTAAAATGTCTTTCCTTGAAAACTAATTTTGATAATCTATTATTTGGACACATCAAACCTCAAGTACACCCAAAGGATGTTTTCTACCAATTTTTATGAAATCAATCCTCAAAAGGCACAGATAAAGAAAAGTAGTGTTAATTCATTGTACTCTTTGTTATTATTTTATTATTATTGAGATTATAATGTAAGTACCTTATTTTTTGATCCTATTTCCTCATCCAAAACTTCCCATATACCCTTCCTTGCTCTCTTACAAATCCATGGCTTCTGTTTTCATTAAATGACATTGCATATATGTATTTGCATATACATATATATTTCTAAATATAATCTGCTCAGAATGCATAATGATACTCTGATATATGTTTTCAGGACTGACCACTTAGTATTAGATAACCAACTGGTGCTCTTTTCTGAGGAAGTCTATTTCTTTCTCACTCAGCATTCCTTAGTTGCCTATAGTTCTTTGTGATGTGGGAGATCCTTCTGTCTGTGTGTTGCTTTTATTGGTTAATGAATAAAGAAACTGCTTGGACCTATAGCAGGGCAGAACTTAGCTAGGCAGGGAAAACTAAGCTAAATGCTGGGAGGGAGAAAGGTAGAGTCAGAGAGAAGCCATGGAGGTGCTGGACACAGATGCTTGGAACTTTACCAGGTAAGCAGCAGCCACATGGCGATATACAGATTAATAGAAATGGGTTAAATTAATATAAAAGTTAGCTAATAAGAAGCTAGAGCTATTGGGCTAAGCAGTGATTTAATTAACACAGTTTCTGTGTGATTTTTTTCGGGTCTAAGCTAGCTAAGCTAACAAGCAGCTTCCACCAATATCTTTGTTTAGGGTTGAGGCCACCTCATGTTTGCTCTCACACTGGCCTCCCCATCCCATTTGGCAGATATATTGTTGTTGTCCTTGTTCAAGTTATGGTTAAGGAATCATGCTGTTGGGACTTGAGTGTAGCTTATGACATTTCTAGAAGATAAAATCTCATGGCAAATCCCTTGTTTCTCTGCCTGTCTTACCAAGGATCATTTTCTTACTAGTTTCCTTTGAAAATTATTTTTTAATATATAGTCACTCCAATGTATAATTTTGTTTGAGAAAATTTTATACATACATGTTGTGAATCATTCTCTGTCCTTCCAGCCAGCTCCCCAAACACAACATGGATGTTTATTAATTATGAAAGCTTGGCCAATAGCTTAGGTTTATTTAAGCTAGTTCTTATAACTTAAATTAACCCATTTCTATTAATCTATTTGTTGTTGCATTTCTCATGGTTTTTACCTCTCCTCCTTAATGTCTGACTTCCTTCAACTGTTCACATCTTATTCTTTTTCCCAATATCCTATGTGCCTGAAAATCCTGCTAAGCTATTGGACATTCAGCTTTATTAAATGAACCACAATGACATATATTTTCACAGTGCCATCAAATATCTCACAACACATATATGTAATGCATTTTATCAAGTTCACCCCCTATTCCTCCCTTCCAATTCCTCCATTATCCCATCTGCCACTTTTCCTTCCCAAATTTCATGTGCTTTTACTTTTTAAACACAACATCCACATAGTGGTGCCTGTATGCACATTGGAATAGAATCATCTACTGTAGTATTGATCACTTCTCAGAAGCCATAACCCTAAGGAAAACTGACTTCTGTATCATAGCAGCTATTATCTGTCAATAACCCTTCAACTAGTGGTGGGGCTTCATGATCTCCTGAATGATCCATGCAGTCCATGCAAGGGATTTGAATGCTTGTTCTTGTGCATGCAGAAATAGCTGCTGTAAGTTCATGAGTCTAGTTTCTCTAAAGATAGTAGAATTAGGCATATTAGTTACAGTCCATATCCCATCTTTACTTCTCCTCTCTGCCCCCTCTCTGTTCTACAGGTCTAGCAAATGCAAGATTCATTTGTCTCCACCACAATAACTTTCACAAATTTGACTGTATGTTGGGTTTTTGTAAATACCTCCCCCACTTTTGACAAGAATTTATTTTGAATATTTCCTTACTGCTTTCTTCTTATGAAATTATCCCTGTACTCTCTCATGTATTTATTTGTGCATAACTTATTCTGTCTGTAAGTACTTTAAGCATTTATTCTTTACATGAAAATCAAATTATATAAAATTAATATAATGATAAGATATAATCCAGTTACCTGGGCATTGTTCTTTTTGTGTGGCTCTTTGGACTTTCTGCATGCATCTAGATCAAAATAGGATTTAAAATTAATTAATTTATTTATTTATTTTGTTTTTTTTTTTTAAGACAGGGTTTCTCTGTGGTCTTGGAGCCTGTCCTGGAACTAACTCTTGTAGACCAGGATGGGCTCAAATTTACAGAGATTTGCCTGCCTCTGCCTCCCGAGTGCTGGGATTAAAGGCATGCGCCACCACTGCCCGGCAAGATTTACTTTTATTCTCTACTGAATAACTTTCTCTTAAAGATTTAATCTGTTTAATAGTTCCTAATTTCTTAAGTTATACAGTTGTATGGAAGGAAAGATATTACTTTTGGTGTTGGTCTTGGATAAGTTAAAATGTTATCCCAGTTTTTCTTAGGTAGGTTGGTTGAGTTGAGTTGGTTGTTTCTCTGTCTCAGGCACTTTTTCTTCCCATGCATTTGGTGATTATCTATTTGCTGAAAAGACTAGGACTGTCTGCCTGCCCTCTGAATTCTCTCTGTGATGTAGTCATCTTTATGTCATCTTGTGAATTTTAGCTTCCACCTTTCTGAAGAATCTCAGTTCTGGTATCCCACCCCAGAGAATGTGGTTAGGTGCCATTATTTAAACTGAACCTAGAAATTCTTAAAAGGCAATAAATGGAGCAAAGGTCAACTTCACTCTTACCTCCCTTTCCTGTTGACCAATATCCAGTATTTAGAACATAGAATAAAATTTTTGACTACTGTTGCAAAATTAATGAAATGAGTTGGGGGGAGTGCTATTAAGCTCAATAAGTAAACAATACACAATTAGGTAGATATCGTATGTTTAAAACAGTTATTGAAAAGCATATTTCATGCTAGGCATTTTCATTCTGTTTTCTTAGCTTAGTCAAAAGAGGAATTTTTCAATCATAGTTTGAAATGGAAAATAAAAGAAAGTATCCATTTGGGACTAGGAGCACTGGGTCACTCAGAAGTATTTCCTAGGGGGGCTGTCAAGGTGTTTGGTCTTCATGTTTACAGGAAGCTATGCTTGTTCAGGGGCATTGACCTCATGAATGACATAAGGACCAGAAGGCCATTAACCACTAGCTTTTCAGCAGTGAATCACAGCCTTGATAGCCACACTCAAATTCAAAGAGAAGAACAGATAATGGAAATGTTGCCTCAACTCTTGCTGTTTTTCAGTTGGGGAGGATCATCAGTTTGGCAGACCTGCCATTCTCCTCTCCCCACTACTTTCTCATATCACAGAGGTTACTTATTTGAAGTAAAACTTAGATGCAGGCATTTAAGCTTCTTCTCTTACTCTTTTCTGCACAGCATGCTTTCAAAGCATAACACAATTCCTGGATCAGTTATGACTCAAACATAAGAAGCAAGTTATTTCTGGTCATCTTTTATCAGAGGCATCAGTGAATGGCATATGCAAAAATTCAGGAGCAAGTCTTTTTAAATGTAAACAACCCACCACCCAAACTTCTATTATCTAAATCTCTACTTGCTTCTTGCCTGAATTCCTTGATTCTCCTTCTCAGCACACTGTAGAGGTTCATACTAACAGAAAAACCATGTTATAGGCAGGAAGAATTTTGATCAACTACACTTGGTGTGTAGTATAGATAAAGGAAAACCAGCCCCACAGTTTGCTATTTCTTTGATTCTACTTATACTTTTATGGAGGATTTTAAATTTGTCCAAACACATCTGAGGCATAGACACAAGAGACAATAGTCAGCAATAAAAAGTGTTTTCCAACTTTCATAATAAGGTCACATTTTAAACATTTATATTAATGTATGATTTGAGGTTTTGATTCCCTACATATATAAAAGGGCTTGGAGATGTTCAATAAGAATAGTAAAGTTTTACAACAGGCAATAAGAAGTTTTCACATCTATATGTAATTACGAGGAGAGTATTTCAAAAACCCAGTAGAGAATCAAGAGGCATACAATATGTGGAAATGTAAGCAGGGATGCAGCAAAGAACTAATTTCCCGAACATTATTCTCATCTTCCAACATATAAATTCAGTTGCTGGAATAATAAAGGGAAGCATGGAGGTGTTCATCAAGTGTTTCATTCCCCCAGCACCTTAGCTCTTCTAGCATCCCAATCAATGAGAGTAAGGATATGTTACACAAACACAGTGTGAGGGATTTGCTAATTTATGACGAAATCTCTAAAACACCTATAAGGGATTCTCCATAACTGTGGATTCATCCTCCCAATGGAGAAATCAAATTACTTAATAATCAAAATTAAATCACTAGTGTTGCTTCTGTCCCACTTTAGTTCTGAGTGATTCAGTGAATTCAAACACCAACCATCCTATGTGGAATCTACAGCATGTGATAGTACAAAATGTATAGTGTTCTGAATTTCATATATTGAAAATCTTTCTTGTCACAGCACACATTAAACTATTCTTTTACTTATAAGACACAAATGTAAAGAAATGAGTGGTACCAAAATGGTGACAAGCAAGAAATGTGTATTGGAAAAAAAGACAGAATTTAATGTAACAAAATGTGTGTATGAGATCAGAGTTGAAATTGACAGGACTCCAAGAAGCAAGATGGCAGGTTTATGTATATTTCCTGCTTATAATTTTAATGAATATTAATGTGTTGAATTGAGGAAATTACAGGAATATTATATAATTGCATGGGTTAGTTTATGTCAACTTAACACAAGCTACACTCCTTGGATAGGAGGCAGCCTCGACTGAGAAAAATGTCTCCATTAGATTGGACTGAGGGAAAGAATGAATGACATTCTTCATTAGAAATGATGTGGGATGTCTCAGTTCATTGTGGGCGGAGCCAACCCAGGGCATGCGGCTCAAGCTTGTATAAGACAGACAGCCTAGCATGCCATGCGGAACAAGCTATTAGGCAACACTCCTCCATGGCCTCTACATTAGCTTCTGCCTACAGCTTCCTGCCATGCTTCAGTCCCTGTCCTGACTTCCTTTGATAATAAACCATGCTGTCAAAGAGTAAACCATATAAACCCTTTCCTCCCCAAGTTGTTTTGGCCATGGTGTTTCAACAAAGCAATAGTTATCCTTACTTACACAATAACAATCAGTCAAAACTAGATATGAACACTACTATATTATTACTAATAAGTTAAAAATCAAAATTTTTTTTAATGTGATGAAAAGAAGGTACTGATGTGGGAAGTCCTTCTGTATATGTTTCTTTTATTGGCTAACAAATAAAGAAGCATCTTTGGCCTGCAATAGAGCAGAGTAAGCTAGGTAGGAAAACTAAACTGATTGCTGGAAGAAAGGAGGTGGAGTCAATGAGAAGGCATGTGGCCACTGCAGGAGACAAGACACCTCCATTGGAACCTACCTAAACTTTATCCCTATGCCACAACCTCTTAGTGATGTACTAATTAATAGAGATGGGTTAGTTTAGGATATAAAAGCCAGCTAGAAATATGCTTAAGCTATTGGCCAAAGAGTATTGCAAATAATATAGCTTTTGGTTCATTATTTCAGGTCTGAGCAGCTGTGAACACATGAACAGCCTTTGACTACAGATTGGTATCCAACATGGGGCCTGAACCTGAAGTCTGGGGGTATGACTCTGAGATTAAGAGTCTCATTAAGAGTCTCTACCTATTGGCCAAACAGTATCACAAATAGTAAAGTTTCTGTGTGATTATTTCAGGTTTGAGTAAATGGGAATGAATGAACAGCTTCTGACTACAAGGTGCATTTCTTAAGAACTTTTACAGCAAAATTGCTTTGAATTCTGCAAACTTTAATGTGCATATTGCTAAAAATTAAGATTTAATAATACTTCTGTTAGAAGGTAACCTTCAAAATGTATGTCAATTTTTTTCTTTTCAGAAACACCTGTGGTGCTTATAGCTCCTGATGTCCTAGAAAGTCATTGAACAATTACTATTTTTGCTTGGTTTTTTAAAGCACAGTACCACAAAATACTATTTGAAGATTAATTTCTCTCTGAAAAATATAGTATGTCTAATACTATGGTTTAATGGATCCACTTGTTTAAGAGTGCTTTGGGATACTGGCATTCCAATAATCATAAAGGAATACTTAAAATATTTTCTCAGATTCATTAATTTTAAAATTGTCCACTAATCAATACAAAAGTAGGTCAAAGGTAATTATAAATCAGACAGAATGAAGTGATCAGTTTCTGTCTGAAACCAATGTGTTACTTTAAAGTATACACTGGTTTGTACATATGATTAGAAATTACCACAGAATTAAAAGTCAAACATCAGAAGCAGTTTCTTACCTGACACTCAAAGTGCACGAAAGTAAAGACCAAAATATTACTTAATCATTGCTATAATCTTCCTGGCTTCTTCTTAACTAGCTCTCTAAACAAGTTTTTTCTCAGGTTATGGAACTACTAGTCCATGCACAATCTACTATTCTCAGAACATTGCTATACCTGGCATAGCTACAATAGACATGAAGGAAGAGTTGATCCCTCTGTCAAAAGACATCACTTGAAAAGACACCTGCCTACTATCTTTCTTTCACAAGTAGTAATGAGATTTGTCAGTCCACCAAGCAGGCAACTTGCATGAAAAATTTGTACACATCCTGTTAAATTATTGGATTAGAACTATAGTATCCCTAGTGTTTCAATTAGTATAGTGACATTATTATCTTTTGCTACAGCAGCACACTGTTGTAGATTAATAAATTAATAAATAAACTGAATTAATAAATAAACTGAAATATAAGCTCCAATTAAATTACTCTTCCCTACCAAACCACCATGTTCCAACTATATATACCTTATCTTTTCATTCATCCGTTTTTTCCCGGCAGGTAACAGAATCCTTCAAACATATCATCTACTTAGCCTACAGATGCATAAGTCTTACTTAAAGGATAAAAATTTAGGTAAAATTTATCTGCCTATCATGTAGCAAAAATAAATAACTTAAAAGATTATGTGAAGAGATAAAATTGGTATCTGATGCATAATTATTACAATTTCCTTGCCAGAATTCATTTCTACCTAATATAATGTCAAACAGAAATATCACTTGTCCTTTTCCTCACAGAAGTTCTAGCACATCATACATTTGAATGGATTATCTTTTGACCCCCATCCATTTCTATGGCAAAATCATCTTTAAATTAACATAGCATAACTCATGGCAGTTGTAGTTCAATTAATTCACTTCCTACATTAAAATTAAATTAAAATATTGGACATTTACAGATCATATTCCATTTAAAACTAAAAGTTTAGTTTCCATACAGACTAAATTTTCTACATACTAAAGAATTAAAGCCTAGTTTTAATGGCTTCCATTTTATTTACATAAAATCTAAACAAAATGCTAATTATTATATGTGAGAGAATTAAAGTAGATACAGTCTCTTAATTTTAAAAATAGCTTCATCTATCATCTATTTATTACATATTCACAAATTTCAATTTACTAGGAGGTATGTAGTTGGAAATAAAAGGGACAGAACCAATGACTTCTTAGAAATACTTACAAATATAATTTGGTTGTGATTATAAACAGCTCAATCTAGGCATCTTTGAAATGCTCTATATAATCTCCAACAAGACAATACAATGTTTTTAATAAATAATGAAAATAAATATAAAGTTGGGATAAGTTGATGATTTAAAATAGGGTTGTTTTTGAAATAAAAATAATGGGTCTTTTGATAGAACAATTCACAGTTATCTGAGGAATCACCATATTGATTTTCATAGTGGCTGTACAAGTTTGTACTCTCATCACAAGGTAAGAGTATTTCCATTGCTCCACATTTTCACCAGCAAAAGCTGTCACTTGTGTTATTATTGATCTTATCTACTCTCACAGGAGTAATATGAAATTTCAAAGTAGTTTTGTTTGCATTTTCCTGATTGCTAAAGGATGTTCAACATTTAAGCGTTTTTCAGTTACGTGAGATTCTTCTATTAAAAATTCTCTCTTTAGATCTCTACCCCACTTTTAAATTGGAATATTTGGTTTGTTGATGTCTAGTTAGTTACTTGAGTTCTCTACATATTTTTGTTATTATCTTTCCATCAGGTGTGGAGTTGGTGAAAATTTTTTCCCATTTTGAGGGCTGCTGGTTTTTCTTATTAACAGTGTCTTTTGCCTTACAGAAGCTTTTCAGTTTCATCAGGCACCATTTATTAATTGTTGATCTAAGTCTCTGCACTATCAGTGTTCTGTTGAGAAAGTTGTCTCCTGTGCCAATGTGTTTTACTTCTATCAGGTTCAATGTGTCTGGTTCTATGTTGAGGTATTTGGTCCACTTGGAGTTAAGTTTTGTCCAGAGTGATAGATATGGATTTGTGTGCATTCTTCTACATGCTGACCTGGAAACCCTGTTAAACAAGCACCATTTCTTGAAGATGCTATATTTTTTTCAGCTTCTTTATTAAGTATGTATTAAATACTTAAATATATGTATTTCTGGCGTCTTTATTAAAAACCATGTATACATAGGTGTGTGAATTTATGTTGGGTTCTTAAGTTCGATTCCATTGATCAGTATATCTGTTTTTATGACAATATCATATAGTTTTAGTGCTATAGCTCTGTAGTACAACTTGAAATCAGAGATGCTGATATTTCCAGCAGTTCTTTTATTATTCAGGATTGTTTTGAGCTATTCTGGGTATTATGTTTTCCTATATGAAGTTAAGAATTATTCTTTCTATGTCTGTAAATAATTGTGTTAGAATTTTGATGGTGATTGGGTTGAATCTTTAGGTTGCTTTTGGTAGGATGGTCATTTTTACTATAATCATAACAATCCATGTTATGATTAACATCTTCTGATATCTTCTTCAAAGATTTGCTCTATCCTACCACAATGACACTTAGTTCATTCATTCGACTTCATTCATAATAAAATATAGAAACAACGTAGATGCCCCTCAACAATCAATGAAGGAACTGTGGTATATTTACACAATGAAATATTACTCAGATTTCAAAAATAGCATAATGAAAATTTTAGGCAAATGGAAGCAACTAGAAAAAAAATCGTCCTGAGTGAGGTAACTCAGACCCAGAAAGACAAATCTAATTGGTGCCTTGTGAAATCTTCTTAGAGGCTTCCTTCAGCTACAGATACAAGCACGTACAAAGACTCACAGCCAGATATTATGGTGAGAAGGATTCTAAATTAAAACTCTCCATCAGGTCCCTTCCCTCCCTTCTGATATTAGAGAACTCCACAGAAGAAGAGGAAGAAAGAAGGGCTCTGAGATAACATATTCATCAGATTAGCTAAGCTGGGCTCACAGAGACTGAAGCAGCAAGCATGGGTCTCTACCAGATCCTCTGCACGTATGTATGGCTGTCAGTTTGCTGTTTTGTGGAACTCATAATAGTGTCTCTAACTCTTTTGTCTGCTCTTTGGACTCTTTTACTCCTGTTGGGTTGCTTTGTCCAACCTTGATATGAGTGTAGGTAGAAGTTTCTGTTCTGCAGGCTGCTCCTAAGTAGCCACACATCTAGCTCAGGCTTATTACCAACTAGCTCTTACAACTTATTTTAACATTTGTATATTTCCATGTTCTCTAGCATGTTTTACTCCTTCTTTGTCTCCTGGTGACTCCTCTGACTCTGCCCTTCTTCTTCATAGAATTCTCCTAACCTGGCTCTCCTGTTCAATTTCTCCTGCTCATCTCTAGGCCAGTCAGTTTTTTATCAGCCAATGGGAGTAATCCATATTTACAGTTTACAAAAATTGTTCCACTGGAAATGAGGGTTTTTGCCTTGTGTAATTTCTATCTTTTCTTGTCATGTTCGGTTGTTGCCTCTTGGAGGCCTGCTCTTTTCTGAAGGGAAGCAGAGAAGGAGTGGATCCGGAAATAAGGGGAATTGAAAGAGAACTGGGAGGCGTGGAGGGAAGGAAAACTGGTCAGAATGTATTGTAGAATCTATAATCAATTAAATTAAGAAATTAAAAAGAATAAAATATCCATAGCTATAATCTTATATTACTTTTATTTAAATCAAGTTTATTTTAACATAAACATAAGACATAAATTATATTAATTGACTAACAGGTTGTTTTGATTTATGGATACATGTATGGTAATTAAATCATGTTAAATATATATCTCTTCAAATACTTATTTCTTTATGATGAAATTCTTTAGAATCATTTTGTCTAGCATTTTTGTGTATGCCACTATCTCTGTCTATAGTGATCCTACTGTTTGAGAGCATATTGGACCATCCTGTTCCAGTGTGTAACTCAGTACCTATATTCCCCCCCTCCTCATTCCTACATACACTTCTCTTCTCAGATTTTGGTAAATAACATTCTTTTCTAAGCTTCTGAGATTGCACATTATTGTGATGGCTAAGCTTTATTACCAAGTTGACTAAATTTAGAATAAATGTGTGTACTTTAAGCAAAGTCTAAATAAAGATTTAAGACCAGTCCTGAATATGTGTCTTACCATATGTCTCATTAACATAGCTGTGATTATATATGATCTGTTTGCCTGTGTCTGGATTGTTTTACTGAAACAAATAAACTGGCTGCAGGAACAAGGGGTTCCTCTCTCTTACAACAGTTTGGCAGCCCAATGTGGCCAACTAAATCCACTTAAAAACCTGAGAGAGCTTAATTTTAAACACAGAAAAAACAGAGTTTGACACAGCTTTTTGCTGTTTGCTGGTGGCGAGCTGCAGAGAGATTTTCCTGACTCAGAAAAAAAAGCCATGGCATTTTAAAAGGAGGCTTCCTGGGCCCTGTTGCTGGTGCAAACTCAGCTATGGAGCATTTGTGGGCCTGGATGTTTGTGTGCCCACTTATGGTTGGGGGAGACAAAGCACCTGAGACCGTGCCTGTGGCTCGTTGCTCCCTGCCTGGGCATACAGCCAGATCAGGTCTACTAGGTGTGCACAATCAGGAAAGCATGGTGGATTCATGCCGCCATATACAGAGATGTTTCCAGGCTGCACAGTGCTCTGCGTGGCAGGTTTGGCTGTAACTCAGATAATAAGAGTTTATGTGCTGAACGCTCATTCTCAGAGTTAAAGTGCTGAGTGCAGCTCCTACCTGGCAGCCCTAGCAGAAATGGTACATCCACCATTTTGAAATTGGAGAGAGGTGGAGCCAACATCCAGAGCAGCTGCAGCCAAGCTGCTTAACATTTTAAAAGCTCTTCAAGACATTAGAGAATTACAGACAATGCAATAAGGACAGATTCAGACATAAAAGATTTCTAAATGGGTCACAATGTTGTATAAATGTACGTGGGCTTGGGAAAGAAAAGATAAAGAATATACAGAGTCATAAAATAAAGTTAATGCTTTAAAAAAAGGGTAAAGTCTTTAAAGAGACAAAGTACAGATAATCATAGATTAAAGGAAAAAAATAAGCCACGTAAAAATGGAAAATTCACAGAGAGTCTGGATTCTGTATATTATTGTGTTTTCTTTGAATTTTTTGACTGTGAAGGAGCTAAGTGCAGAGAGACATTCCATTGTGTGGGCTGCTAAGCTAAACCAGCATGTATATTTTAAAGGTATTATGACTTCAGAATTTGGGTCTAAGGATATGATGCTTTGGAAAAGAGGTTCTCTTTTGTTTTCACAGAGGATGAGACCCTGTGGATTGCTTCTAGACCAATATGATATGATAGACCACACCCTCTTGAAAGGTTGCTGTAAACACCCTCAAAAAATTACTTCACTCAACTGCTGACTGAGACGAACATAGCACACCGTATATACCATGAAGAACCTGATTAACAGTGCCCCCATACAGCAGGAAGAAGTTTGGAGAGAAATAACTACGTCCATATTCCCAAATAATGTTTATAAATCTTTGTTTACATTTAAAGGGGGATATGATATAGATATGAATAATTTGCATTGATATAAATCTTGATTTATTGATACAAGTTATATGTATATACATTTCTGATCTTGATTAAGGTATTGTGATTGTGTAGCTTATTTAAAAATGTAATGTATAATTAAGAAATATAGGTTAATAGATAATCATCTATAATAGTCAAGCTTGTAGTCATATTAGTTAGATTTTCTAGATGTGAATAGATATATTTCAGATACGCATTCTTCATATCTTTCAAAGACTACAGCATTTAAAATGTTTTAAATTGGCAATCAGGACACTCAAAGAAAGTGAAAAATATCTGATAAAGCATAAATGAAATGACTAGCAGTCAATATCCAGATGAGTTTATTTAGGAGTTGTGCTTTTCTTCTTTTGTTTTGTTTTATTGTTTGTCTTATTTCACTGTTTTCCATAGCACTTTAGACAGTTAGCATCATCTGCTATGACTATGGGGAATAGCTGTTCTTCATGTTAGACTCACATTGTCAACAGACTGCCTGTGCAAAGGAAGGTTTCCAGACAGGTTCGCAATAAGATATTAAAGGAAGCTGAGATTTTAAGTATTTATTTTCTGAGTAGTTTAATATAGAGTAACTTTAAGATCTCTGGAAAAACTTAGGAATTAATGTTCAAAAGATAGCTAACCATTTGGACACTTCTTAGCAGCAGGAGTGAAGCTCATTTGAGTGATGGTTTGCTGTGTGACGTTTATTGGTCTGCATAGATATCGCTTGAAGAATCTACAATGGAGGAAGGGTGGATATTGGAGAAGGGAATAAGATATCTACATTAAGGGAGTCATTTTAGGATTGGCAAGAGTTTTGAGTCTAGAGGCGATCACAGGTGTCCACGGGGATGTCCCCAGCTAGGTACTTGGGCAGCAGAGGAGAAGATGCCTGATCTAGCGTTGTCCCATAGTCACATTGATGAATATCTTGATCATCACCATAGAAATTTCATCCAATGGATGGAGATAGAGACAGAGATCCACATTCACATCAGAGCAATAGACTGAGCTCCCAAGGTCCAGTCGAAGAGCAGAAGGTGGGAAAAGATGAGCAAGGAAATCGGGACCGGGAGAGGCTCGTCCACCAACCGTGACAGTGTGCCTGAGCTAATGGGAGCTCACCAAATCCAGCTGGACCAGGACGGAATGAGCATATGATCAAACCGGAATCTCTGAATGTGGCTGTCAATGGGGGCTGACTGAGAAGCCAATGATAATGGCACTGGGACCTATCTCTTCTGCATGTATTAGCTTTATGGTAATCTAGTCTATATGGATGCACACCTTCCTAGGACAGGATGGAGGAGGGAGGGCCTTGGGCTTCCCACAGGGCAGGGTACCCTGCCCCCTCTTAAGGAAGCAGAGGGAGGGAGGAGGGTTAGTGGGGGAGCGGGAGGGGACTGGGAGAAGGGGAGGAAGTATAAATTTTTGAATGAAAAATAAAAGAATATTAAAAAAAAGAATCTACAATTTTATTCAACATTGACTTTTATGCACATACTTTTATATTTGTAAAAAAAATAACTTTGGACTTTTCATTTCAATGATACATGTCTTCTCTTGGCAGCACCAAGCTACTTCGAGAGGAAGATGGGCATCGAAGAGGCTCCTTAAGGAGTTTGCTTGCCATTTGGGTGGGAGACTGCTCTTGCCTGGACTGCTTCACTGGACATGCAGTAACCACAGACAGATGACTGCTGAGCTTGCCTAAAGGTAATATGGTCCTTCAGGGTTCCTGCTTCATGGGGGAGTCTGCGAGACGTTCTGTAGGACACAGAAGAAAGTGACTGAAATGTCTTTAAAATTTCCTGCTTCATGGGAAAGTCTTCTTGATACTATGGGCCTGTAGGCTGAAGATGGATGCCCCAATGGTACAGAAGAACTTTGTGTGACTGTCTAGGCAGTGAAATGTCTCTGTCAATTCTAGAGTTTTGGAAGTTGTTTATAATGCACTTCCTGCTTATTTAGGTAATATTATATCCTTCTGGAGTCTTTGATGGAGTTGAAGAATGGATAGTTATAGTTATAGTTTTCCTTTGTTATGATAAAAGATAAAATAGATATAAATATTGTAACTATAATTCTTGCCTGATAACTCTTTTGTTATAGTAATTTTACTATATTAAAGTTAAAGCCTTCCTTTTATTTTTAAACAGAAAAGGGGAAATGGTGTAGGAGTCCTTCTGTATTTGTGTTGCTTTCATTGGTTAATAAAGAAACTGCTTTGGGCAGAACTTAGGTAGGCAGGGAGACAGAACTGAATTCTCGGAGGAAGAAAGCAGAGTCAGAGGGCCACCATGGAGACGCCAGGTCAGATATGCTGAATCTTTCCCGGTAAGCCACAACCTCGTGGTGATACACAGATTATTAGAAATGGGTTAAATCAGGATGTGAGAGTTAGCCAATAAGAGGCTAGAGATAATGGACCAGGCAGTGATTTAAATGAATACAGTTTCTGTGTGATTATTTTGGGAGTAAGATAGCTGGGCAACTGGGATGAAAAGCAGGCCCTCTCTCATTGCAACACATTTCCATTGTTTCAAATAACAGGAATGCTTTATTTTAAAGTTGAAGACTTACTGCCTTAATAGGAAGAATATTTCCTCATAGAGTATGTCAATATATAATGAAAATATTGTCTTCAAGTTATACTTATTAATATCTACATATATATGGATTAGATGTTTGAGAATGATGCAGCTGTGCAAAAGAAACAAACTTTAAAAAAATATTTCTATTTGTTCCTTAATAACGCCGACTTTTCAGATTAAGTCAAATAATTTCAGAATATACAGATGACAAAGGCATGGTTAATACGATAAATTTTGATTTGATCCTGCCCATGAGTAATTGGAAATGTGTTTGGAAAGAAGATAGTGGAAGATTAGAAGTAGGAAGATTCAGGGAAGCAAGAATTAAAATTATTTCTACATATTTCCTGGAGAAAACAAAAAAGCTTTGAGTCTGCAATGGTTATGCTCTTTTGTTCACATGAATATATTTGTTATAAAATTCTTGATAAACTTTCCAGCTCTATCATGGAGAAAGGGGATTCCAGGTAGAGGTGAAGATGCTGAATAAAATAACAATGTAGAGCAGTACAGCTTGGAATTGTTCTAAAGTATGGTTCCCTCATGACAGAAGCCGTACTTGTCTGTGGCCAGAAAATAGAATTATCGAACAATGTCATGAGTTGCCAGCTAAGGCATAAAAATGTCTGCTTGTGACATCTCAGCTCTAAAACAAGATGCTTGGAGAACATTGTATCCAAATGAGTGCAGACTGAATACTGTCTGAGACTGAGAAGCCAGGCTGCCAATTACTTGGGAATATAGCCTGTGCTTTGAGACACCACAAGTCAACCATTGTACCAAGCAGAGAAGAACGACCAGTAAATTTCAGAGCTAATTATAAGCTCTAGGAAGCAGTTGTGTGATTATCTGCACGTGATCTCACAGGAAAGAACACCTGGGGTCGTTTTGTGCTCCTTCTGAAAACTGGCACAATCCTCCATATTTCTTCATTACAGAGTCAGTTTAGGCTCACTTATGAATTTTTGAACACCAGATTTTTGAAAGACATATTTGTTTCCCATGTTTTGTTTTTGGTATCTTAGACTAGTGTTAGACATGTACCTCCATACTTGGTAGTTAAGAATTATTTTTGCTTGTCCTTCATATACTTAAAATTTAAAACAAAAATGCTTTTTTGTTATGTTTTTGTTTTATTTTTTACTTTAAGAATCCTTTCCTACTATTCTCATGGTTAATTCAACTTCAGTATTGGAAAAGAACTGTGGCTATGCTGTTAGAAATGATTTTATGAATCTTGAACCTTGAAAACATGAACTAACTGCAAAATTCCTTTGTGTAATACATGTGAACTTAAAGTATAAATACCATACAATATTTATTACTTTTCTTTTTTTTTTACTTTATTTTTGAGACAGAGTTTCTTCAGGTAGCCCAGGTTGTCTTGGAACTTACTCTGTAGACCAGGTTGGCCTCGAACTCAAAGATCTGCATCCAGAAGGCTGGGATTAAAGGCATGCCCCCAAACTGCCAGGCTTATTAAGGTTCTTTAGCTTTATGGATTATCATAATTGAGCAATATTATTAATTGTGCATGTACAATTTTATTAAATATATAAATTCATAAATATTATTAATATTAACATTGATATTTTTCTTATTTATACAATTTCATTGAAAAAAATCTATGTATCAATTTTGATCATGTTATAGATCCATGTTATAGATCATTATTTCTTCTAATATTTAATGCATATGAATATATTTCCAGTTTGAAGAAATTTTAAAAAGTATTGATAGTAGATAGAGGTTAATTACCTCACTTGGGACTAACTTTAGTTCTGGAATAGCCATTCCTCACCCATTTCTGTGTCAGAAATGACATCCTATGGCCAAGAGAGAAAAACCTTTGGAATCGATTTACTTAGAAGACCTACTGGTTTCCAACAACCAAAAATCTATAATTGTCAGTAAAGCATATAAAGCTTACAGAAAAGACTCCACCATGTCACTGTCACTGCCTCTCTGATGTGGCCATCAATGTATTTTTTAATTAATGAATTCATTTTTTTAAAAACTATCTTTTCTCATTTTACATACCAATTCCAGTTCCCACTCCCTCCTCTCCTTCCACTCCCTCTACCCTCCCTGCTTCTCATCTCCCCATCCACTCTTCAGAGAGGGTAAGGCTTCCCATGGGGAGTCAACAAAGTCTAGCACAGTGCTTTGAAGCAGAACCAAGGCCCTCTCCTCTATATCTAGGCTGAGCAAGGTATCCCTCCAAAGAGAATGGGTCCCAAAATGTAGTATAAGCAGTAGGGATAAATTCTGGTCTCACTGTCAGTGGCTCCACAGTCTGCCCCAGCCATAAAACTGTCACTTACATTCAGAGGGTCCAGTATGGTTTTATGCTGGTTCCCTCACTGTCAGGCCAGAGTTGGTGGGCTCATATTAGCTCAGGTAAGCTGTTTTAGTGGATGTCCACATCATGGTCTTGTCCTCTTCACTCATATTCTCACTCCTCCAAGTCTTCACCTGAATTTTAGGAGCTCAGTCAAGTGCTCCACTGTGGTCTGTATGTTTCCATCAGTTGCTGGATGAAGGTTCTATGGTGACATTTATGATAGTCATCAATCTGACTACAGGGAAAGGCCAGTTCAGACACCCTCTCCTCTATTGCTTAGGGTCTTAACTGAGGTCATCATTGTGGATTCCTGGAAATTTCTCTAAAGTGAGGTTTCTTGCTATCCCCATAATAGCTCCCTTACTCAAGATATCTCTTTCCTTGTGCTCATCTCTGTCCTTCTCCCGTCTCAACCATCCTGTTCCCTCAATTTCTCCTCCCCAGCTTGCCTTAGTATATGACATTCTTTGTTCTATAAAGCTATAAAAACTTCATAAGACTGTTTCCCATTGGAACATGGAATTTGGGGTAACTTAAATCTCTTCCCAAGCCATTATCACTAGAAATCATTCCAGAATAAGCTATTTCGTATTCTCTTTAAGATGAGAACTATGTTTTTTGCACTGATATATCTAAGAGTAAAATGAGTATATATTAGAATAGTCATATGTTTAAATGCATTTACACATTCATCACTAAATGTTTATTAAACTTTAAAAAGAACTAATATTTTATTATTTTACCACTTAACCAGACATTTTTGTTAGGTATTTTATATATACCTTTGATATTTTATAAAAATTTAGAAATTACTCGAAGTACTCTGAGGTAAAGTCTCAGACTTTTATTTCATATCCTGCAACAAAATTTAGACTAATTATTCTTTAATGAGTATATTATTCTAATGAGTAAAAAATGAATAAGCCTTCATTGGCATCTGAAATTTGCCTACAAATCAAAGTGGTAATTGAGGCAGTTACAATTGAACCTTTTTTCTGTAAATATAGAAACACACTGATTTATTATTATTATTATTATTATTCTCTCATATATTATATCCTGGTCACAGCTTCCCCTCCCTACCATCCCCCAGTGGCTAGCCCAACCTCTCCTCTTCCCCAGATACACCCCTTCTGCCTCCCCTCAAAAAAGAACTGGCTTCCCAGGGACATCAAGCAGACATAGCATAATATGTTAATCAAAGATCAGGAACATATTATAACATCAAAGCTGAACAAGGCAACCCAGTAAGAGGAAAAAATTCCTATAAGCAGAAAACAAGAGTCAGTGACTATTTCAGCTCCCACTGTTAGGAATCCCACAAAAACACCAAGCTACCCAGTAAAAACATATATGCAAAGGCTCCATGATGCATGACCCTATGAGTTCGGTCAATCAATTCTGTAGGCCCATGATCTCCTGGTGTCCCTGACCCCTCTGCTTTCTTCAGTACATTTCCCTGCCTCCTCCTGAGGACTCCTCAAGCTCCTTCTAATATTTGACTGTGAGACTCTGCATCTGCTCCCTGCTGAATGAAGTCTCTCTGGTCTCTTTAATGAGGGTTCTGCTAGACTCTGGTCTCAGAACATGCTGCATGTAGAACAAGCTGTGGATAGAATGATTTTTGGCTGAGTTGGTATCCTAATCCCTCCACGAGGACTTGCCTGTTCACAGAAGATGGCCAGTTTATGCACTCTGTACCCCCATTATTAGGATTCTTTGGGAGGGTTACTCTCATTGATTTTATGGAGTTCCAATTGCACTAGGTTTCTACCTCTCCCCTGAAATGACCCCCAAGTACAGTAATTTCTCCAAAAATTTACTCCACCCCCACACACTTGATTCCTCCAGTTTCCATTGCCACCTGTCCCAATAAACCCACAGAAAATCTCTTCTATTTCCCCTTCCCAGGGAGATTGTGGCATCCCCATTATGTCTTCCTTATGACTTAGTCTCTCTGGGTCTGTGGACCATAGCATGATTATCTTATTTTACAACTGATATCTACTTACAATTGGGTACCTACCATATTTGCCTTTCTGAGTCTGGATTACCTCACTTGGAATAAATTTTTTCTTGTTAAATCCATTTGCCTTCAAATTTAATGATGTCATTGTTTTCAACAGTTGAGTAATACTCCATTATGTAAATGTTACATATTTTTTAATCCATTTTATTTGTTGAGGGGCATCTACATTGTTTCCACTTACCAGCTATTATAAATAATGCTACAATTAACATAGTTGAGCAAGTGTCCTTATGATAGGATGAAGTATCTTTTGGGTATATGCCCAGGAGTGGTATAACTTGATCTTGAGGTAGACTGACTCCCAATTTTCTGAGAACCACCATATTGATGTGTTTCTCCAACATTTGAGATTCTCCTGTTGAGAATACTCTGTTTAGGTCTGTATCCCATTTTTAATTGGATTATTTTTTGTTGTCTAGTTTCTTGAGATTGTAATATATTTTAGAGTTCAGTTCTCTGTCAGATGTGGGGTTGGTAAAGCTCTTTTCCCATCCTGTAGGCAGCCATTTTGTCATGTAGACAGTGTCCTTTGCCTTACAGAAGCTTTTCAGTTTCATGAGCTCCCATTTATCAATTGACAATCTTAGTGTCTGTACTACTGGTTTTCCATTTAGGAAGTTGTCTCCTGTGCCAATGAATGCAAGGATTTTTCTCTTCTATCAGGTTCTGTGTAACTGGATTTAAGTTGAGGTCCTTGGTCCACTGGGACTTGAGTTTTGTTTAGGATGATAGACATGATTCCGTTTTCATTCTTTTACATGCCTACATTCAGTCAGGCCCAGCACCACTTTTTGAAATGCTTTTTTTTACTTCATTGAATAGTTTTGACTTTTTGTCAATAAGCAAGTGTCTATAGGTGTGTAGATTGATGTCTGGGTTTTTGATTCAATTCAGTTGATCAGTGTGTCTGCTTTTCTGCCAATACCATGCTGCTTTTACTACTATTACTCTGTTGTAGTGCTTAAAATCAGGGATGGTGCTATCTCAGAAGGTTCTTTTGTTGTAGAGGATTATTTTTGTTATCCTGGGTTCTTTATTTTTCTAAATGAAGTTGAATATTTTTTTCATTGTCTGTAAGGGAATGCGTTATAATTTTGATGAGGATTGTATTGAATCTATAGATTGCTTTTAATATGATGACCATTTTTACTATGTTAATCCTACATCTCCTGAAAAAAGGAGGCTTTTCTATTTTCAGATATCTTCTCCAATTTTTTTCTTCAAAGATTTAGATTTCCTGTCATACAGGCCTTTCTTTCACTTACTTGGTTAGAATTACTCCAAAATATTTTATATTATTTGTGACTATTGTGAAGGGTGCGGTTTCCCTGATTTCTTTCTCAGCCCATTTATCATTAGTATATGTTGGTTACTGGGCTTGTTTTTAAGCTAATATTGTATCCAGCCACTTTGCTAAAGATATTTATCAGCTATGGAAATTCCTCGAGAGAATTTTTGTGGTTGCTTTTAAATACAATCTAGTCATCTGCAAATAGTGACACTTTGACTTCTTCTTTCTAATCTGTATCTCTTTGATTTGCCTTTGTTGTATTGAGCTAGCTGTAATTTTAAATACTATTGAACAGATATGAAGAGAGTGAACAGTCTTGTCTTGTTTCTTATTTTAGTGGAATTTCTTTCAGTTTCTCTGTTTAACTTGATATTGGTTATTGGCTTCCTGTATATTGATTTTATTTTATTTATGTTCTTTGTATCCATGAATCTCTAAGACGTTTATCATGAAGGGATGTTGGATTTTGTAGAAGGCTTTTTCAGCATCTAATGAGTTCTTTTTTTCTTTCAGTTTGTTTATGTGGTGGATTACACTGGCAGATTTTTCTATGTTGAATCACCCCTCCATCTATGGTGGAACATGGTGGATTGTCTTTTGATGTGTTTTTGAATTTGATTCGCCATTATTTTATTCAGTATTCTTGCATCAATGTTTATGAGGAAGATTTGTCTGTGATTTCCTTTCTTTGTTGAGTCTTTATGTGGTATACGTATCAGGGTAACTACGGCTCATAAATGAATTTGGCAATCAATTTTGTGAAATAATTTGTGGTCCACTGGTATTATCTCTTCTTTGAAAGTCTGGTAGAATTCTGTAGTAAAACTGTCTGTCCCTGGGTGTTTCTTGGTTGGAAGAGTTTTAATGACTTCTTCAATTTCCAGTGGGGTTACATTGTTTATCTGATCTTGGCTTTAGATTTGAAATGTAGTATCTATCAAGAAATTTGTCCATTTCTTTCAGATTTTCTAATTTTGTGGAATATAGATTTTCAAAATAAAATGACCTAATGATTGTCTAATTTCCTCAGTGTCTGAGGAAATGTTGTTATTTTCCCCATTTTGTTTCTGATTTTGTTCATTTAAATAGTCTATATCTGCCATTTAGTTAGTTTGGATAAGGGCTTGCCTGTCTTGATTTTCTTTGTTTTATCTTTGTTTTATCAATTCTTTGTATTGTTCTCTTTGTTTCTTAGTTATTGATCTCAGTCCACAGTTTTATTTTTTCCTGCCCTCTCCTCTTCCTCTTCTTTTTGTTCTAGAGTTTTAGGTATGCTGTTAAGTTCTTTATGAAGGCACTTAATGCTATGAACGTTCCTCTTAGCACCACTTTCATTGTGTCCCATGAGTTTGGGTATGTTTTGCATTCATTTTCATTGCATTTTAAAAAATATTTAATTTCTTTTTTATTTCTACCTTGATTCAGTAGTTGTTCAGTAGGGAGCTTTTCAGTTTCCATGAGTTTGTAGTCTTTTTGTTTTTTTCTGTTGTTGATATCCGGCTTTAACCCATGGTGGTCTGATAGGATGCAGGAGGGTATTTCAGTTACCTTGTGTTTGTTGAGACTTAACTTTGTGACCAAATTTATGATAAATTTTGAAGAATATTCCATGAGGCACTGAGAAGAAAGTATATTCTTTTGTGTTTGGGTGAAATGTTCTGGAGATATCTACTAGGTTCAATTGGTATATGATATCTGTTCTCTCCTTTGTTTATCTGTTCCAATTTTGTTTATGTGACATGTCCATTCGTGACAGTGGAGTATTGAACTCTTTCACAATTAATATATGAGGGTCTATGTGTGATTTAAACTTTAGTATTTTTTTTTTGCAAGCTCTTACATTGAGGCATTGATGTTAAGAATTGATACATCATTTGGTGGATTTTTCATTTGGTCAGTATGAAAAATTCTCCATCTCTTTTGGTTAATTTTATTTTGAAAATTATTTTGTTAAATATTAGAATAGCTACATCAGCTTCTTTCTTAGGAAGGAAAAACTTGTAAAATGCTTGGGGTATTTTTTCCAACTCTTTACTCTGAGGTAATTTCTGTCCTTGATGTTGAAGTGTGTTTCTTTTATGCAGCAGAAGGATGAATCCTGTTTTTGTATCCATTCTGTTGGCCCGTTTTTTTTTTAATTGGGAAATCAACTCCATTTATATTGAGTTATTAATAACCACCAATTGTTTAGTCCTGTTTTTATGTTATTGGCGGTGGTAGTGAAGGGATCTCTCTCTCTCTCTCTCTCTCTCTCACACACACACACACACACACACACACACACAGAGAGAGAGAGAGAGAGAGAGAGAGAGAGAGAGAGAGAGAGAGAGTGTGTTTCCCTTCTTTAGATTTTGCTGGTGTGAGATTATCTATTGTCTATGTTTGCTTGGGTGTAGTTTACTTCCTTGGGTTGGAGTTTT
This sequence comes from Ondatra zibethicus, assembly GCA_004026605.1. Lineage (NCBI taxonomy): Eukaryota > Metazoa > Chordata > Mammalia > Rodentia > Cricetidae > Ondatra > Ondatra zibethicus. Next base: position 28,672 of record PVIU01008710.1, on the reverse strand, counting down.
CCTTCTAGTACCTTCTGTATGGTTATATTTGTGCATAGACATTGTTTAAATTTGACTTTGTCATGAAACATCTTGTTTTCTGCATCTATAGTGATTGAAAATTTTGCTAGGTATAGTAGTTTGAGCTGGCATCCATGGTCTCTTAGAGTCTGCAAGATATCTTTCCAGGTCCTTCTGACTTTTAGAGTCTCCATTAAGAAGTCTCATATAATCTTATAGGTTTACCTTTATATGTTATTTGGCCTTTTCCCCTTGCAGCTTTTAATATTCTTTCTTTGTTTTGTATATGTAGTGTTGTTCAATGATGGAGACATTCTTTTCTGATCCAATCAGTTTGGTGTTCTGTAAGCTTATTCTTGTACCTTTATAGTCATGTCCTTTAGGTAAGGGAGATTGTCTGTTGTAAGAGGCGTGCGGGCTGCGTTCCCGGCGCCTGGTTCTGTACCACCCAGCTCCCGGTATGTACCCGAAATAATTACACGGAAACTGTATTTATTTAAATACTGCCTAGCCCATTAGTTTTGGCCTCTTCTTGGCCAACTCTTACATCTTAAACTAACCCATATCTAGTAATCCGTGTATCACCACGAGGAGGTGGCTTACCGGCATGAGTCTAACCAGTGTCCATCTTGGGCCGGAGACACATGGCATCTGCCACACTGCCCTTCTCTCCAGTATTCTGTTCTGTCTACTCCACCCACCTAAGGGCTGCTCTATTAAAAGGCCAAGGCAATTTACTTGTAACACAAGTAACACAAATACAAAAGACCCTCCTATACCAATTGTCTTCTATGAATTTGTTAAACATATTTACTGTTTTTTTGAGCCGAGATTATTATTCTTCTATTCCTACTTTTCTTAGGTTTGATTTTTTATGGTGTTCCAGATTTCCTAGAAGTTTTGTTTCGTGACTTTTTTTTAGATATAACTTTTCTTTGACTGATGAATGTATTTCTTCTATTGAATCATCTGTGCCTAAATTTTGAATTCTGTTGGTGATCCTTGCATCTGTAGTTTGTGTTTACTTACTCAGAAATTTTACCTCCTGAATTCCCTCAGTTTATGTTTTCTTTATTGCTTGTATTTTCATTTTCATGTCTTAAATAGTTTCCTTCACTGGTTTATTTGGGTTTTTTTTTTTGTTTGTTTGTTTGTTCGGTTCTTTTTTTATTTTTTGCTTTTTTTGTTGTTCTTTTTTTTTCTTGGACTTCTTGGCATTCTTTAAGGGATTTGCTGATTTCCTCCAATTTTTTGGTTTTCTTTTCCATGATATCTTTAAGGGAGTTTTTCATCTCCTCTTTAAAGGCCCCTATCATCATCATAGAATTGGTTTTCAGATTATTATTTTCTTGTGCTTTCATTGTGTTGGAATATTTAAGGCTTGCTGTAGAGGGATGTTCAGTTCTTGTGAAGGTATACTGCCTTGACTATTGCTATTTGTGTTCTTACACATATATTTAGGCATCTGGATTTGGAGTAGGTATAGATGTAGGTGCCAATTTCTGGATTTGTCTTTGTTGGATGGGTGTTTTATTCCTTAGTTTATGTATCCTCTTTGGTCTTCTGGATTCTGTGGCCTGTGGTTGAATAGAGAGTCTCTGCCCAAGTTGGGCACTGAACTTTTGATGGACTGGATGGCCTCTGTTCCAGCAGAGGGTTGCTGCCCAAGTTTTGGAGTGAAGTTCTGACTCTGTATGTGCATGACCTCTGATCTGAATGGTGGTTTTCTGAGTTTCAGATGTTAGACTTGTTTCTGGAAGGGGAGGAGCTATATTGGGCAGACAAGAGCAGTATGGGGAACAGTACTACGTGGGGACCAGGATGCTGACCTGGCCTCTGGGAGAAGAAAAAGCTTCCTACAGAGATGTAGGCCTGGACATAGTAGCAAGGAACTGAGGGGTTTAGGGTTATGTTAGGCAGGCATGGGTGGGACAATGTTGACAGGATTACCTGGTCATCAGGGAGCTGGCCTGGCCTCTGATGGGGTGGAAGGCTTTGAAGGTTTTATCAGAGGTGTGGACTGGGATATGGTCTAATTTAAATATTCTTTTTTAAAAACATAATTCTTTTTTGATTATTATGTACCCAGTCCTGTTCACTTCCAAGTCCCTCCATATCTGCTCCTCACCCCTGTGGTATGCTCCCCCAAATTAATTAAAAACAAAACAAACAAACAAAAATGCATCTCATTTTTTCATCTTTCCAACACCTCTTCATTCATCCTACTGGCATCAGAAGCTATAATTTATCATGCAGTATACCCATTCAATCAGCATGCCTGCAAAATAATCATTACAATGAGCCATTGGTGTAGTTAAGGCCTCTGGTACAGCATCATCACTGGACCCTCACCAAAACTCCTCCCAGATACCCTGTTGTAGCCCTGAGTCAAGGAGATCCTGTAGTTATTGCTCTGCAGGACCAGTTCCTTTGTGCATTGGAGCAGGTCATAGATGGGGAAGAAGTTAGGTTGGGCCAACCGAAGGCCCATGATGTGGGTTGGGTGGCATCTTAGCTGGTCCATCTGGACCAATGGGACCACCCTGTCTGCCAAGGAGAAGAGCCAGTTCTCATAGGCCCATGCCTTCAGGGTCGGCTCTCCCACTCCTGTGGTGAGGGATGGGGTTATCTCTCTCGAGTGCTAAGAGGGGGATCAGTTCTCCAAGGGGGGAAGCAATACCAGTTCTCTAGCTACAATGTCCAGTAAGGGGCATGGCCAGCTATCTCAGGGTCAGTGTGGGACAGGGACTGCTTAGTATGGTCCTCAGATTTCAACATACATGGTTCCTATGATCCCCTGTTGTAATATAAGTCAAGGACATCAATCCAGACCCTGGCTCCTGTTAGACCAAGATTCTAGACATGCATAGGACAGTAGTCTGACCTGGACCATTGTGGCTGCAGAGGCCATTTGGATTGGCATGGCTCCTGTAGCACTAAGGCCCTCAGACACCAACATGGCCCCAGGTGGTGGCCCAGATCCCTGGCATTGGCACTGCCTTTGATAGTATCAGGAATCTCTGGGACATCAACACAGACCTCGGATGTAGTGGACCACAGACATAGACATGGCCCAGATGACACCACGGTTCCTATAGCATTATGGTCCTCAGACACCAACATGTCCAGAGGATGCAGCCTAGACCAGGCATCCATGCAGCCTTTGGTAGCACCATAGACCATGTTGGATGTAGGATGCAACATGGTCCCAAGTAGCAGTGTGGCATCAGCTGTTGCCTTGGCCCCCAGGCAGTGCAGGCAGGTCATTCAGATCAGCATTGTGGCCCTCAGACACAAACATGGTCCCATGTGATGGCCTAGACCCCTAGCACTGGTATTGCCTTTGATGATATCAGAGGCTATGGACATCAACTCATACCCTACCTTCAGCAGCAGCCTGGGCTCAGACATCATCATGGCATCTTGTGGCAGTGCGATCCACTCAGATCTATATGGCCCAGCTGTAGTAAAACCCTCAGATCTGCACCTGACTTTTGGTGATACCCCAGACCCCTGGTATTTGGACTTCAGTGGTATCAGGAGCTACTGATATCAACCCAGATCCTGACTGCAGGGAAGCCATAGAATCTAAATATTCTTAGTAAATATTACCTGCTATGACCAATGGTACTTCAGATGCAGTGTTGGTTACATATATACTAGTCAATAAATCAAATATATCATATTAATAGATATAAGGGCAAATCACATTATTACCCAATAGACGTGGAAAAGACTTTTGACAAAGTTCAATATTTCTTTATAATAAAAAACCCAGAGAAAGGCCTAGTGATATGGATCAGTGGTTAAGAGTGCTTGCTGTTTTTTCAGAGGACCCTAGTTAATATCTAATACTCATGTAAGGCAGCTCACTACAGACTGTCTGCCACTAGAGTGCCAGGGGACCTGATGCCACTTCTCGGCTCTGTGGGCACCTGCAGATACTCCATATCTCTCTCTCTCTCTCTCTCTCTCTCTCTCTCTCTCTTCTTCTTCTTCTTCTTCTTCTTCTTCCCCCTCTTTTCTCTCTCTCTCATATGCACACACATACACAGACACACACACACACACACACACACACACACACACACACACACACACACACACACACACACTCCATAGACATCAGCACTGAGCTTTCCTAAAAGTGAAAATAGAATGACAATATGACTCTGTTATCTCCATCTTAGGTACACAGAAAATATATGACAAAGTCAGCATGTACTAGAGATACCTGCCTTACCATGCATGTTATAGCAAAGCTCACAGTAGTCAATATAATGGAGTCAGCCTAATGGTGAGCACACATTGAAAATTTCTGGGTTTTTGACTTACGATTCTTCACCTTCTCCTATTCCTATTATTCTTAGGTTTGGTCTTTTTATAGTTTCCCTGATTTCTGGAAGTTTTATTTTAGGAAATTTTTAGGTTTAACATTTTCTTTGACCAATGAATCTATTTCTTCTATTGTATCTTCAATGCCTGCGATTCTCTGTTCCACCTCTTGTATTCTGTTGGTGATTTTTGTCTCTGTAGTTCCTGTTCCCTTACCTGGAATCTCCATTTCCAGAATTCCATCAGTTTGTGTATTCTTTATTGCTTCTATTTCGATTTTCAGGTTTTGTATAGTTTCTTGCACTTGTTTGTTTTTCTTAGCTTTCTTGGCATTCATTAAGGGATTTATTGATTGCCTCCATTGTTTGTTGTCTTTCCTCTCTATTTTTAAGGGATTGTTTTTTTCAGTTCCTCTTTAAGCATCCCTATCAACTTCATAAAGTTGGTTTTTAGGTCATTTTCTTGTGCTTCAGCTGTTCTTAGAACATTCAAGTCTTCCTATTGGAGGATAGTTGGGCTCTCATGCTGCCATTTTGTCCTGATTGTAGCTGATTGTATTTTTATGCTGTTATTTAGGCATCTGGGTTTGGGTTGATTGTAGACCTAGCACCTGATTTCTAAGTTTGTCTATGTTGGACAGGTGTGCTTATCTTTTGTTTCCCTTTCTTCATTGGTCTTCCAGTCCTTGTCTCCTGGCTTTCTGGTGGCTGGCAAGATCTCTGATCTAGTAAGGTGTTTCTCTGTCCAAGTTGAGAGCTGGACTTCTGCCAGTTAGCAGAGGGGCTCTATTCTGACTGCTGTGGCCTACATTTGTTCTGTCTGGTTTTGCCTGTACCTGAGCCAGAGAAGTCTACCAGGGTTGGGGACAATCTCAGCAGTGGTGCAGGTGATGAGTTAGGAGGGTCAGAGCATGAAAATGTGTCTTTGAGGACAGAATCTAGGGAGTAGGGTAGTTCAGCTGGCCAGCGGGTCACTCACCTGTTCTGACTGGTTTAGTGTGCATCGGAGCAAAGGAAATCTCTACACTTTTTAAAAATAGTATTTTTACTACCCAATTAATTGTTTTATCATCATAATAATATTTTCTAGGTTGTTGGCCCATGTAAGAAATACAAAACAATGAGTGTTGATGATTTCAAAAGCCTTTTCCATCAGTTGATTCCTGAAGAATATAAAATAAGGTAAAAGAGGATAACATGATGTGATTTACTTCTGACAGGTTCTGTTTTAGCCAGATGGTTTATAAAACCTCAGGGGAACATATAAATATTCTATTTGTGTTTGAATTACAAAATAATAGAATACCACATAGAAGCTAAGCTTCATTTTAGGTAGATAAATCAATAAAATATAGATTTTTGTATTGGACTACATCATTTCTGTAATGTAGTTTTTCGCTATTCTGGTAAGATTAAATTTCACAATTTCAAAGTAATATAGTTTATTATATTATCAGAAAATAAGTTCTATGGATTTTGACCTGGGAAAATAGTCCATTCACTTTTATATTTATCTCTCATGCTTAATGCTTTAACTGTTTCCTCATCTCTTTGCATAAAATGGGCTTTTGGAAGTTGGGAAACTAAGACCAAGTAAGGTACAGACTTCACACTATTTCCTGCCCCTTGTGAACTTGTTGCCTAGTGTTATTGATAATGTTATAAAATTAAAGTTATTAAGCTTTAATTAGTTTTATGACTTTAGGTAATACTTTGTAGAAATGGTATTATATAATTTAATCTTCCTGTCTCATTTTCTGTTTTAGTTTACAAATACCAATATTTAAATTACTATCTTATTCCATAAAATATATATTATATATGCTTATGAAATATTTCTAAACTCCTTATTCAAGGAGAGATCTATGTGTGTTTTTTTTAAAATGTAGGCATTTTACTCAAATTCTATCTATCTCTCAGCCATGTTCATATTCATAGAATTTCTACAACCTCATTAATAGTCTTCTTCAGTTCTTGCTCCCAATTAACCTTTCATAGTTTCTTGAATGCATAAAACATCGCACTTTCTATGATTTCCATTTTTATCTTACTAATAACATTTTTCATCTACATCTTTTGATGTCAAATCTAATTATTTTGAGATTACTATCATCTTGTTGTAAAACTACTGATTTAGAGATTTTCTTTCCATCAAACCCTAAAATTTACCTTATTATTGTTCATTGCTTAAAATCAGTTATATGCTCTGACCCCAATTCTCTTTGTAAACATTACCATCGTCTTCAAATCAATAGCCAAATGATTCTACAAAAATCTCTAGGTGATCTTCAGTTTCATGAAGCTGGATCATTTTATAACTACACATGCATTTGTACACAGATTTTTTCCATATTATTGTACACAAATATAAAATGATACAATATTCAAGTATGTATATATATTTATATATACATGTACATGTGTATATGCTAAATAAAGATCTGAATGTAAATCTAGCTGTTGGGCATGAACTGTACTAAAACATCAAGAGTACTGCCTGGTTTAACTTTTTGCTTGGTTTTCAGACAGGGTTTCTCTGTGTAACTGTCATAACTGTACTAGAACTAACTCTTATAGACCAAGCTAGTGTCAAACTCACAGAGATCTGTCTGCCTCTGCCTTCTGAATACTTGGTTTAAAGTTGTGGGCTACCACTGCCTGGTACGTAGTTTAATTTATAACAAAACATTATTGCACAAACACTGTGACTAGTTACATATTACCAGCAAGAGAGCTCTTTATATCGCAGTGTTCATCTGTACTGCCCCATTGCTACTCTGCATTTGTTTCCTTATGCTTTCTACCCTCCTCTTAACACCCTACTTCCAAATGTCCCATAATCTCCCCTTTAATGCCAAGGCAAGTATATTTCTCAAATATTCTAAACACATTTCTGTTTTACCTTTTTTGCACACATACTTTATTATTTCATAATTTATGATTTTTAAACAAAATTCACTTCACAGATGCCTCTTATAAGCCTGATATGTCCAACAATTTATTTCAAAAGTATATGCACCGACAGTATATCTATTTATTCACATATTCATATTGTTGTACCAAGGATTGGACCCAATGCCTCTGAAATGACAGACAGACAATCATTTTTTCACTAACTTATTTCCCAGCCCTTATTTTTGCTTGTTGGTTTCTTCTGCTGGATGTGTTTACTTTTTTACTAATCATTTGAGAATTTCATACAGTTTTTACCTTTGTATATTTTATTGAGGAAGGAAAAAGGACCCCATTATATATTTTGGGAAAACAAATAGGAAGCAATTCAACATATTGCCTTCTTTAACTCCTTGACAGAATTAAGTTTATAAAGTTCTGTGGGATCACAACTGATAAGGTTCATTTGCACAATGTTTCAATGTAGTCACCAATCAAGATCACTAACTGCTATAGTGGCTATTGGTTACTCCCACTGATGCACCGTTAGGGTTATCTTGCCATGTTAGTCATTACTGTGGATCATAGGCATCATCGATGAGTAGGGCTGTTGGTACTTTCCCTCCTTTGGAAAATTGCATGGTGCCTTCTTGGTGTAGGAGGTCCTTCTGTTTGTGCATTGCTTTCATTGGTTGAATAAAGAGACTGCCTTGGCCTTTTGATAGGGCAGCCCTTAGGTGGGTGGAGTAGACAGAACAGAATTCTGGGAAGAAGGACACACAGGCAGATGCCATGGTTTTCCTCCTAGAGATGGACGCTGGTTAGACTCATGACGGTAAGCCACAGTCAAGTGGCGATATACATTAATGGAGATGGGTTAAATTAATATGTGAGAGTTGCCAATAAGGGGCTGGAGATAATGGGCCAGGCAGTATTTCAATGGATACAGTTTCTGTGTAATTATTTCACGGGGTTAAGCTAGCTGGGCACTGGGAACGCCTCCTGCTCCTCATTACTACACCTTCTGGTACCATGAAAGCTGGTCCTCAATGAGATGGCATCTGGTTCAGTCTCTGTTCAGGTTGTCTGGTCCCTGTATCTAAAGTCTATTTTATCTTCAGCAATAAGGATTCACTATCCATGACTGAGAACTAACTAAGGGCAATAATATAGCTTATGATTTGGAAGTGTTTTGGACAACCCCCACCAATAGCTCAAAATAAAGCTTCTCAGGCCTGATGATTGAATTTTTGTTAGAGGGACAATGGCTCTTATGCCAGCCTTATCAGTCTAGATGAAAATTTTATTTAAATTGCGTACGTAAAATAATTAATAAATAATATAACCACTTACACATTTTTATAATCTTTAATGTATATAATCAATAGTATGATTCATTATGGTTTTTTTTCAGATACTCCTACTGTTATTTTACCCTCCTTCTTGCTCTTTTTGCACATAGCTACATCTCTGCCCATAGTTAGAGTGCCCCGATTTGTCCCACTTCACTGATCCAATCACTATATACAGCTATTTGTCCACCCATTGCGTTAACAGTCCCCATCACACAATGGTCTTTTTCAGTTTCTGTTTACTGCAGTCACTCCAGGATATATACTCATATCTGACAATTGGAAATGGGAGTCTCATGTGAGAGAGTCTATGTGACTTTGACATTCTGGATCTGGGTTACCTGGACACAGATTCTTTTCTAGTTCTATCTATTTATCCAGAGTTACCCACCTGATTGGGATTGGGATTTTTATTAGTTTGTATTGAGTTCTTGTAGGAAGCATTGCCAACCTTATGGGAAATTTTCTTTTAAACTATGGATATATTTTTACATATCAACTAAAGTGCATTGTATTTTCTAAAGTAGTTAATAGTATGATTTTTCCAGATATCCTTATTGTTATTTTACTGCCCTCATTCCCAGTGCTTTTTATAACAGTCAAGATGTTAAAATAACCTAAATGTTCACAAATGAATTATAGGTAAAATACAGTATACGCAAAGACAAAATAAAACAACAGTCTGACAAAAGGTCTGTATTTCATAACAAGAAGTCTGAATCTGAAGCATATTTTTTATAGAGTGTAAAGCACCAAACACAGAAAGATCCCATTCCTGTATAAAATCTAAAATTTATAGAAATACAAAGAAAACCGTGACTTCCAGGGGTAGGGAGGTGTTGCAAAGGTGTTAATTATATGACCTTCAACAAAATTGTAAAGTTTGATGCAATAAGGATAAGAAATCTAATGTATAACTTACTGATTACATTTAACAATACAGTAATAAAGACATGAAATCTATAAGATAGTAGATCTAAAATTATTGTCACAGAGTGGGAAGAGAGAAATGCATTCTATAGATCCTAGTCACTATAATTATGTTGTTCATTTCATAATATGTGTGTTGAAAGAAAATTTTATGCTCCAAGCATTCACATTCCTTCCAGTTCTATATCATCAAAACTGAATAAAGGAAATAATAGGTCTTTATTGACAAAAGGAATCTGAATTCAAAGCAATCAACAACAGCAGAAACATTGCAGTTAGTAAATGGAACAAGTTGTTCATATAACAAAGTATTTTTTCACAATAGCTACTGCTTACAATTATTGTTATTATTTGGGTCAAGACTTACAATGTCAGTATTTATTGAGTCTACAACCAAAAATTTCTCAGCAAACAAATGCGTCAAATTGTCTTGATAAAGGGGGAATACATCATACATCCTTTGAGAATATGAAGTCTGGCTCAGAGAAAGATTTACCTGAACAAACACATGCTCTGATGGTTTTATTTGAAGTAGCAAAAAATGTTGCATGTATTTTCAGGATTAGCACATATAAAGAATGAGGAGTGGCGGCTGTGCCCATTTTCACTGGGGTGGGGATTGGGCTACGAGAGAACACAGATGTTATCCTTTGGCAGACAGTTGTTACCTTTTCCTGTTTGGGACTCAGGATGATTATCTTGATTCTGGATGTGACCCAAACTTCAGTGAGTGTCGGCATAATTTAGCCAGGCAGATAATGCAAATGAACTCTCTCTTATAACGAGGTTGCATGTAAAATGATGGTTAATATGGTCTGGGAATGCTTCATGAATAACGTGAACTTTCCCATGCAGGGAGGTACGCTTTACTCTTTGATGATTAAAAGCTGTTTGTTGAACAGAAGGCTGTACACTGGGAGACATTCTTACTTATACAATATGGTTCCACTGGATGCTGAAACCAGGTTGCATGTTATACAATGACATAATTCATTTAGATTTTATTTTATGTTCATTGTTCATGATATCACATTATTTTCATAACTTTAGTTCAAAATTATTTTATATTCATACTATTTTACCTACTTAGTATTTGAAATTATATTTCATTTCTGATTGAAAATAGATTTTTTTTCATTTTACTGAAAATCGGTTCTTTTCTCCTACAATATATCCTGGTTATAGTTTCCTCTCCCTCCACTCCTATTCCTCCCCATCTCCCCTCCCCTCTGGGTCCACTCCCATTCTGTCTATCATTAGAAAAGAGCAGGATTCTAAGAGAAAACAATCAGATATGACCAAATAAAATATAATAACTCAAAGCAAAAGCTATCATATCAATGATGGCAAAGCAACACAACTGAAGGAAAAGTTAGAAGAGCAGGCGCAAGAATCAGAGATCCACAGTTCGATCACTCAAGAGTCCCATAAAAACACTTAGCTAAATGTTGTTATAGATACACAGAGGACTTGGTGCAGATTTGTGTAGGCCCTGCGCTTGCCTTTTCAGTCTCAATGAGCTCACGTGTGCCCTGATTAGTTTATTTAGAAGTTCTTCTTATCCTAATATTCTTCATCCCCTCAGGGTCTTACATTTCTGTTAGCTACCTCTTGTTTAGGGTTCCTTAAGCTCTGAGGGGAGGGATTCGATAGAGATATACCCTTTACACTGTCTTTCCATGCAATGTCTAGCTCTGGGTCTCTGCATCTGTTCCTATCTGGTGGCAGAAAAAGTTTCTCTGGTTCAATAACTCCCAGTCTATTAGTATAGCAAAATCTGTTTTCCTTTTTATTGATATGTTTTAAAGATCAGTAGTATTTGGTTTTACCCTGAGACTCTGGGCTGTGTAGTCTCTGGTTCTTAGTTACCCAAGTAGTGTTCCGAATGGGTTCTATCTCAGGGAGTGGCCTTATGTCAGATCAGACATTGACTACTCTCACAAGTTGTGGGCCACATTCACCTAGCATATCTTGCAGGCAGGACAGATTGTAGGTCAAAGGTTTTGTGGCTGGATTGGTGTTTATGTTTCTCTTTTGGTAGCCAATAGAGTACCTTCCCAACCAAAGACACCAGAACACAGGGGTAAAGACTCCATTTAGGTAGTAGCTGGACTTCTCCATGTTAAATGAGTTGTGTGACTGTTGTCCTGGGCATGAGACCCTGCTGTCACTTGGCAGAGAGAAAACCATTGTTGTAAACACATTCTGGGTTCCTTGAGGATTTCTTTCTAATTCCTTTGGCCAACAACTCAGTTGAATGCAACCCAGTCCAAATATTGGAAACCTGGTTTGGTAACAAGATATGGCCAGTGGAGACTCCATACCTCATTATCAGCAGACCTTGTTAGGATCACCCTCTTATATTTTAGGAAGCTTCCTCTGAATAGGTTTCCATATCATCCCTCAAATGCCCCTCAGTTCCAATTGTCTGAATTCTCTCCCTCTACCTGTCTTCCTTCACCCTCCCAATCTGATCCTTATCTTCCCACCCTCACTCACTCCAAGCCCCCATGTAAAGTTTATCTATTTCTCCCTCTCATGGAGATTTATGTGCACATCCTAACTCTTCCTTTATTCCTAACCTCTCTGGGTCTATGGATTGTACCTTGATAATCATTTATTTATTAATGGTTAATTTACACATGCAAGTGAATATATACTATATTATCTTTCTGGATCTGGGTTGCCTCATTCTAGTTCCATCCATTTGCCTTCATATTTCATAATGTCCTTGTTTTTAACACCTGAGCAATACTTCATTGTGTAAATGTACAATGTTGTTTTCTTTATATTCTTCCATTCAGGAACATCTAAGATTTTTCCATTTTGTGGCTATTATTAATAAAGCAGCAATGAATGTGGTTGAGAATGTGTCCTTATGATAGGATGAAGTGTCCTTATATGCTCATGCATGGTTAATATAGCTGGATCTTGAAGCAGATTGATTCCGAATCTTCTGAGGAAAGAAATACCAAACTGATTTCTGTATTGATTTTATAAATTTACACTCCAACCATCAATGGATGAGTATTTTCATTATTTCAAATCCATGCCAGCATTAGCTATAACTTGTGTTATTGATCTTAGTTGATCAGATGGGTGTAAATTGGAATCTTAATAACAGTTTCCCTTTTCCCTACTCTTCCAAGTTTCTCCTCACCTCTCCTCCCATCAGGATCCACACCCTTCTTTTCCCTCATTAGAAAACAAACAAATAGGTACCTAAGGAATACTAATAAAATAAAATAAGATTAATAAAAAACAAACAAATCAGGATTTGTCAAAATAAGGAAACAAACAAGAAAAAGATCAAAAGAAAAACCACAAGAAACACATAAAGATACAGAGACACACACTTTCACAATGCAGGAATTCAATAAAAACACAACACTGGAATCCCTATTGTATATGCAAGGAACCTGTAAAATAGAAATAGAAAAGAACTATTAAACAGTCCTGACAACAATATGAGACCAAGAGGCTCCAAATATATGGCTGAGTTTGTTTTCTGTCGGCCATCTACTACTGGGTATATAGCCCATCCTTAAAAGTGGATATTTTCCCGAGTGAGACTTCTTCTGAGAAAACTAAATTTTCATTTTTAAGTGGGGATATTAATTTTCAATATGGAGATGACTTCTCCAATTAAGATGGGGATGTGTGTCCCAGGATCCCATCTGGAGCAGACCCATGCAGCCTTTGTGCATGCTGCCTCAGTTTCTATGAGTTCATATGTGTACCAGCCCTGCTGTGTCTAGTAGGCCTTTATTCCTTTTGTGTCTTTATATTCTTCCTGGTATTTATACTTTTTTTGTCTCCTATTCTGCAGAGTTCCCTGATCCATGAGGGAGGAGAATTGATAGAGAGATCCTGTTTATGTCTGAGAGTTCCAAGGTTTCTCACTCCCTGCTTAATGTCTGGCTGTGGTCCCTGTATTTGTTCCCATCTGCTGCAGGAAAAAGCTCTTTCTGATGGTGGCTGAGGGAGACAATTATGTAGGAATATAGCAGAATATCATGCAGAGTCATTTTATTGCTATGTCCCTTTAAAAGAACAACAGTATATGGTTTCCTTCTAGAACCCTGGATTATCTAGTTTCAGGTTCTTGGTCACATGAGTAGTGTTGGGCATGAGTTTCATCTCATGGAGTGGAGCCATACATCAACTCAGATACTGGGCAGTTGTTCCCCAAATATTTGTGTTGCTTTTGTGCCAGTGTGTATTGCAAGCTGGCCACTCTTGTTGATGGGAGGGTTTACATCTGGGTTGGTGTTTACCTTTTTCCTTTGTGTGCACAGTCCCTTTGAGTATCATCAATAGGGAAGAAGGCTCTAGATAAACACGGGTTCAATTATTCCATGTCCAATGAGTTGTATAGCTGGTATCTTCATTAATAGGGCTTTATTGTCAATTCGTGGAGAGCAACCAATAGCTTTGGGAATATCCTTAGTTGTTTGTGGGTTTTAATGAGAACTGTTTGGCCAAGCCTTTTGCAGCACTAGCATCTTCATTTGGTGAGGGAAGTAATTTGTTTAGGGTTCTGTTTTCCAGTTGTTTGTTAATTTCATTTAGATTATATTCATATATATTTGAATTATAGGAAGCTACTACTCTACTGTTTCCATGTGACCCTTCAAATGTCCCTTAATTTTATCTGTCCTTCCTTATATTCCCTCTTTCACCATCTTCTTCCCTGCTCTTTCCTGATTTATTCTCCCATTCCAGTCCTCAAAATCACTTCCATCCTCATCTATCTATTATATTTACCCTTCCTGTGAATATCCATCTTTTCCCCTTAGCCCCTGACTCCCTACATAATATCTGTGGCTAAATGCATTAGAGCTAGCACATCAATAGCATAACAGATGACATCGACTTGTAAGAAATTGCATGTCATATTTGTCTTTCTGTACTTGAAATACCTCATTCAGGATAATTTATTCTAGATTCATCCATTTACTTGAAAATTTTACTATATAATGCCTGAATAATATTGCATTTTATAAATATAACACATTTTCTTTATCTATTCTTCTATTAATGGATATCTAGTGGGTTTTCAAATTCTGACTATTATGAGTAGAATAGCAAGCAATGAACATTGTTGAGCAAGTTTCTGTGTAGTAGGATGAAGCATGCTTTGGTGACCAAGAGTATAGCTGGATCTTGAGGTAGATTGATTCCCATCTTCCTGAGGAACAACCACAATGATTTCTATAGTGGCTGTACAAGATTGCACTCCCATCATCAATGGATGAGTGTTTTCCTGACTCCACATCTTTGCCATCATGAACTCTTCCTTATTTTATGTACATTGGCCATTCTTGTTGAAACAAAATTAAATCACTAAGTAGTCTTGATTTGCATTTTCATGATAACTAAGGATATTGACCATTTCTTTTAAGTGTTTTTCAGCTATTTGTAGTTCCTCTTTTGACATGTATTTGTTTAGATCTTTATGCCATTTTTTAAATTGGAATATTTGTTTTCTTGATATATAATTTTTGAGTTCTTTATATATTTAGATATTAGCCTTCTATTGAATTTGTAGTTGTCAATTTTTTTTTTCCATTCTGTAGGTTTACACTTTGTTCAAATAATGGTGTCCTTTGCCATATAGAAGTTTCTCAGTTTCATTGGGTCCCAGTTATTAATTGCTGTTCTTTGTGCCTGTGCCAGTTCTGTTCAGAATTCTGGTTAGGTCTTCTGTTCAGAAAGGTGCTTCCTGTGTTAATGAGTTATAGGCTATGCCCCACTTTCTCTTCTATAAGATTCAGTGTATCTAGGTTTATGTTGCTGTCTTTGACCCACTTGAACTTGAGTTTTGTGTAGGGTGATAACTACGACTCTATTTTCATTCTTCTATATCCAGTCATCCATTTTGACCATCATAATCTGCCAAAGATGCTGTCCTTTATTCAGTGTATATTTCTGTCATATGTATAAAAAATCAGTTGCCCTATGTGTGTGAACTTATCTGGGACATCAATTTGATTCCATTGATTGGTATTTCTTTTCTAGGCAAACATGACCACTATTTTTATAATAATTATTATAGTTCTCTTATACAGCTTGAAACCTGGAATACTGAGAAAGTCAGTATTTCTTTTATTTTGGGGGATCATTTTAGCTATCCTGAGTTTTCTTTTGTGTTTCCATGTGAAAGTGAAAATTTTCCTTTCCTGATATGTATAAAATTATGTAGGAATTTGGGTGGAGAATTCATTTACTCTGCATATTGCTTTGGTAGGATGGCCATTGTGATCACAGGATATCTTTTCATCTTCTGATATCATCTTCAACTTCTTTCTTCAGTGCCTTCAAGTTTTGGTTGCTGTTGCTTTGTTTTGTTTTATCATATAAATCTTTAGTTTGCTTGGTTAGTGTTACTTTAAGATTTTTTAATTTTTGAGGCTATATGAAATTGTTATTTCCCTGATTTCTTTCCCAGTCCATTTGTCATTTTCATACTTGAAGGCTACTGGCTTTGTGTGTGTTAATATAGTATCCAGCTATTTTACTAGAAATGTACATCAGCTGTAGGAGTTTCCTGGTGTAAGTTTTAGAATTACTTATGTAAGCTAACATAACACCTGCAAATAAAGATACTTTTACTTGGTCCCTTCCAATTTGTATTCCCTTCATCTCCTTCAGTTCCTGTATTGCTCTAGCTAAAATTTCAAGTATTATATTGAATAATTATAGAGAGAATAGAAAACTCTGTCTTGGCCCTGATTTTAATTTGAGTTTCTAGCCATTAAATTTGAAGTTGACTATAAGCCTGCTGAAAATTGGCTTTATTTAGTTGAAGTATGTCCCTTGCACTCAGTAAACTCTCCAGGATTTTATCCAGAAGAAGTGTGGATCTTGCTGAGGGCCTCTTCTTCATCTCAGGAGATGGTCATGTGGTTTTTATATTAAGGTCAATTTATAAGATGGATTATATTAATTGATTTATGAATGTCGAGCCATCCGAACATTTTTGAGATGAAGCTTATTTGAACATGGTAGATGATCTTACTTATGTATTTTGGATTTCAGCTTTCAAATAATGTATTGAGAATTGTTGCATCTATGTTATAGAGGATATTAGTCTGAAATTAATTCTTTTTTGGGTATTTATGTGGGTTTGATGTCAGAGCAACTGTCCTAAAATTAATTGGACGATGTTTCTTCTTTTTATATGTTGATATTATTTGAGAAATATTGGGTGTTAGATATTTTTTGAAATTCTGGTATGATATTTAGCCCTGGCTTGCTTTAGTTGGGAGACTTGTATTTATTATTTCTATTTAACTCGAGGTTATGCACCTGTTTGATTTGCTATATAATCTTTATTGTAGGTGGTATATGCCAAGATAATTATCTGTTTCTTCTAGAGTTTCAATTTGGTAATGTCTTAGTTAGGATTTCTGTTGTTGTAATGAAACACCATAACCAAAAGCAAGTTGAAAGGGGGTTTATTCAGCCTACTCTTCCACATTGTTATTCTTTCTTCCTTTATCTTTGCCTTTTAATTAATTTGTCTAAAGGATTATCAATCTTGATATTTCCAAAAAAACAATTCTTTGATTTATTGATTCCTTATATTGTTTTTGCTTGCTTGGTTGATTCTATTTTATCAATATCAGCCATAAGTTTGATTATTTCTTGTTCTCTACTCCTTTGGGGTGTGATTTCTTCTTTTTTGCTTGAGAGCTTTCATGTGTTCTGTTAAATTACTAACATGAGATTTTTTTGAATATCTTTATGTGGACACTTAGTTATATGAACTTGTCTTTTATAATGTTTTCATTATGCACCACATGCTTTGGTATATTGTGTTTATATTTCCATTAATTTCTAGAAAGAAATAAATTTTCCTAATTATTAGCTGGATTTTATTTTCATTAATTTATGAGTTGCTAATTTTGCATGAGGTTGTAAGCTTTGTGTTTTTTCTGTTGATATACAGCTGTAATCCATGGCAGTCAAATAGGACGGTGCTGTGGGACAATGGTTTTACCCTGTAAAAATTTGTTTCCTGTACTTGTTTAATAAAATGCTGATTGGCCAGTAGCCAGGCAGGAAGCAGAGGCAAGGTAATGAGAACAGTAGAATTCTGGGAGGAGGAAAGAATCAGTCTGCAGTTGTCATCCTGCCACAGAGGAAGCAAGATGTGACTGCCTTGCTGATAAAGGTACCAAGCCATGTGGCTAACACAGACAAGAATTATGGGCTAATATAAGTTATAAGAGTTAATAAGAAGCCTGAGCTAATAGGCCAATCAGTTTATAATTAATGTAGGCCTCTGTATGTTTATTTGGGACTGAACAATTGCGGGGCCAGGTGGAACAGAAACTTCTGTCAACAAATGACACCAACGTGGACAGTTAAATTAACCACCTACAACCTGAGAGAGTTTGGGAAATAACTCTAGACAAAAAGTGAATAGAGGTAAGCATGGCTTCTTGGTAGCATTTTCTCAGGTGGGCTCTGTTTGCTAGAGGCAAGTGCATCTCATTTAAGAGAGGCTTACTGACTCAGCTTGAGCTGCAAAACCTTGCAGCTCTTTTAAGAGGCCCTGCCATCAAACACTTAAATGGCGTTTATGAATTGCTGACAGCATGCTTCTTGCTGGTGTCAGGGACCTTGAAACTCCATAGAGTTGTGGCAATAAACAAGGCTCCAGTCAGTACCTCCATCATGAAGCTAGGCTCTCAGAAAGCTAAGGAATTGGTTGGATCCAGATGTCAAAGCCATGTCTTTAACACTTCCCATATAACTTGGCAAATTAAAGACTCACATGGTTAGAAAAAGAGAGATATACAGTAAAGATAGATTGAGATGAAGAAAACCTCTAAATGGACTATAGTGTGTTTAAAACTATATGTAGCTTTGGGAGAAAAAGGAAAAAGGAAAAAGTCCTTAAAATAAAAAGAAAGAAAGAGAGTAGTTGGGTGTGGTGGCATACACCTTTAATTCCAACACTTGGGAGGCAGAGGCAGGCAGATCTCTGAATTGAAGGTGTGTGGCACACACCTTTAATCCTAACACTTGGGAGACACAGGCAGGCAGATCTCTGTAAGTTCAAGGACAGCCTGGTCTACAGAGGGAGTTCCAGGACAGCCAAAGATACACAGAAAAACGCTGTCTCAAAAAGCCAAACATTAAAAATAACAGAAATTGAGTTTAAAATAAAGTCACATAACAATGAAAATATACAAAGAGTCTGGATACTGTATATTATTGTGTTGTCTTTGAATTGTATGACTGCTGAGGAAGGAGGGAAAGCTGCCAAAAGATATTTGATTATAAATGATGCTAGATTAATCAAACATTTACATTTTGAAAATGCTTTGACTTCAAAATTTAAGTCAAAAGGTATGTTACTTTCGAGAAGAGGTTTTGTTTTTGTTTCCACAGGAAATGAGAAGCTGTGGATTCATTATGGGTTATGAAAACTCAGGTTTGATCAAGGAAGATCCCCTGAGAAATCTCCAATAGGAGCAGATGGCCTAGATGTCTGAGTTTTAAGACTGCTGCTTGAGGTGAACAAGCCTCACAAAATACTCCAGTCAAGACTTGATCATAATTCTAAATTTTCTTTAAGTCCTCATAAGATTATCAGTGCCCCCAATCAGCAGGAAGTAGCCTAGAAATCTATGCCCACATTCCCAAAAAATAGATTATGAATGTTTTTGTTTAGAGTGTTGGTTACAATTTGTATGGATAATGGTCAGGAATAGAGCTCAACAAAGGATATTAGATTCAGAGTTCATTTTTTTAAAAAAAGAGTGGGGAGTGTTGTGGTGCAATGGTTTTACCCTGTAAATATTTGTTTCTTTTACTTGTTTAATAAAATGCTGATTGGCCTGTAGCCAGGCAGGAAGTAGAGGGAGGATAATAAGAACAAGAGAATTCTAGGAGGAGGAAAGAATCAGTCTGCAGTCATCACCCAGCTGCAGAAGAAGCAAGACGTGACTGTCTCACCAAAAATGGTACCAAGCCACATGGCTAATACAGACAAGCATTATGGGCTAATATAAGTTATACGAGTTAATAAGAAGCCTGAGCTAATTAGTCCAATCAGTTTAAAAATTAATGTAGGTTTCTGTGTGTTTATTGGGGACTGAATGCTTGTGAGACCAGGCAGGACAGAAACCTCAGTCAACAGGATGGATTCAGTGTGTTATTCAAATTTTCTTCTATCTGTTGAGATTTGCTTTGTGCCCAAGTATGTAGTCAATTTTTGAGAACGTTCCATGATCTTCTGAGAAGAATATTATGTGTTTGGGTAAAATGTTCTGCAAGTATCTGTTAGGTCCGTATGGCTTATAATACCAGTTAGTTCCATGAGTTTTCTGCTTAGCTTTTTGGTCTGGATTACCCATCCCTTTATGAGAGTGGGGTACTGAAGCCTCTCCCATTATCACTGTGTGAATCAATATGTGACCTAAGCCACAGGAGTGTTTCTTTTATGATTTGAGTGCTCTTGTGCTTAGTACATAGATGTTAAGAATTGTAATATACTATTGTTGGAATTTCCTTTGATTAGTGTGTAGTTACCTTCAATATGTATTCTACTTAGTCTTAGTTTGAAGTCTATTTTGTTAGATATTAAAATATCTGTATAAGCTTGTTTCTTAGGTTCATTTGCTTAGAATTTCTTTTTTCGTCCTTTTATTAGGATATGATGTCTATATTGACATTGAGCTGTGTTTTGGCATGGCAGCAAAATGATGAATTCTCTTTACTACTCTGTTCTACTAATTGTGTCATTTTTATCGGGACATTGAGAACACTGATGCTGAGAGTTATCAGTGAACAGTGATTATTCATTCCTATTCTATTGTTGTATGTGGATTTCCCACTTCTTTTGATTTGCTATTACTTATTTCTTTCATTTTCTTAGGCGTGCTTAGCCTCTTTAGATTGAAATGTTCTATCTAATGCCTTCTATAGGGCCAGCTTTAAAAATAAATACTGCTTAAATTTGTTTTTATCTTGGAATACCTTTCTTTATCTATTGTAATTGAAAATTTTAGTGGGTATAGTAGTCTAGTCTGGCATCTGTGGACTCTTAGGATTTTTAGAATGTATTCCCAGGTTCTCCACTGAAATGATACTAATAGGTTTGCTTATATGTTATTTGATCTTTTTCCCATACAACTTTTAATAACTTTGTTATGTATAGTTACTGCTTTGATTATTATGTAACCTGGGGAATTATTTTTCTGTTCTGATCTATTTAGTGTTTTATATGCTTCTTGTGCCTTCTAATGCATCTCCTTCTTTAAGTTGAGGGAAATTTTCTTCTATGATTTTCTTAAATATGTTTTCTTTTTCTTTGACCTGGGCTTCTTCTCCTTATACTATGTCTACTATCTGTAGATTTGATCTTTTCATTGTATCTAAGATTTTCAAGGTATTTTATGCCTATTTTTATGCCTGTCTGTGCTTTTGTTTTTTTTCTTGAATATACATTTCCCCTATCTGTCTTCAATGACTGAGATTCTCTACTGCTTCTGTTATATTTTGTTTCTGAGTCTTGTTTCTGAACTTCCTGTTTGAGTTCCTAATTTTTTTTCATTTCGAGTTTTCCCTCAGTTTTATTTATTGATCCTATTTCCACTTACAAGATTAGATCTGTTTTCCTCATCTCATTGCACTGTTTTTGTTTGTTTGTTTGCTCTATTGGTTGGTTGGTTTTGTTTGTATCATTTTGGTTTGTTTTTTGAGACGAGGTTTATCTGTGTAGCCCTGGCTATCTTATAACTCCCTCTGGACCTGTGTCTTCTTGCTCGGATTAAAGTCATGTTCTACCACTGCTAGGCAGTGTTCGGTGGTTTTATAGATTTCTTTAATGGCTTTATTTATTTTCTCTTTAAGTTCCTCTAACTAGTCAGAAAGGCTATTTTGAAGACTTGTGTTCCAACTATATTGTATTTTCAGGACCCATTGTAGTACAGTTTGGCGGCCTCGGGGAAAATATATTGTCTTGACTGTAGTTGATTATGTTTATGGGCTGACGTCTAGTCATCTGGGTGTGGAATGACTGTCATTCTAGGTGCTGATATCTGGTGTTAACTTTGTTGTTCGGGGGTTCTATCCTTTGGTTTATCTTGTCTTTTCTGATTATTTGTATATTATGGTGGCTGTGGGTGTCCTGGTAGGGGATGCTTCTGACATTCTACCAATTGTGACTATTGGAATTTCTGGTTAAAATATATTTATGAATATTGGGAAATGAGACGTAAGTATGGAGATAGACTAGAGGGAGTAAGGCTGTGAATGCATAACAGGAAGGATGAAAGCAACATATACCACCAGGATCTGCTTAGTTCCTGAGACAAGCCAGAGAACGGAGGCGAGGTAACAGCCAATATTTTGTTGTATACTGGGGATGAGATTACAGGATTGGATGTGGAAGAAAGGAGGGAATATGAAAATGTGAAGATTTTCTGTCTGCTTTCCTGGTCTCTCTGCCTCTAGACATCAACGATGGGGGTTCTAGAGGAAGGCAGATGGAAGTTGGAGCCTGTGACAAAAGGATAGAATGTTGAATACTGCTATAGTGAAGATCTCTATAACCCGCTAAAACTTTGATGGTAGTCCACAACCTCATGGTGATGCACAGATTAATGGAGATGGGTTAAATTAAGATGTAAGATCTAGTAAATAAGAAGCTAGAGCTATGGGCCAAGCAGTGATTTTAATTAATATAGTTTCTATGTGATTATTTTGGGGCTGAGCATCTGGGAACAAACAAGCGGCACTTCCCCCAAAAGTATTTTGCTACTTTACATCATATATATTGATTCACTTGGGGTCATGATAGTGTGACCTTAAAAAAATTTGGACATTTATCCATTGCCATGATTTGTTGTTCCATAAATGCAGGCAGATAATGTTGAATAAGAGTTGGGAGGGTACTTAGTTATGGTGGTATTACACGGTTCCTTTTCAGTGTAGTTACCATTTCTGATGATGATTTCTGACTCATAATTGGGCCAAAGTTAGAAAATAAATGAAACTGTCACTAATTTGTTCTTGAATCTTCTTTATTCCTTATTTGAAAAAAGTCATCTATTTTTGGTTATCAGTGTGTATCCTGCTGTGTTTTAGAATTGATTCCTACTTTCTAGTTCAACCTTGCTTGCCATAATAGTAATCACACTTATTTTGTCTCCGACATGGAAAGAGTTTAAATAACCTCACTTCTTATCCAGGATTCTGAAACTCTAATTGAGCTAATGACAAACCCAGTGTCACTGTGAACAATGTGCTCTAGAATGCAGGCTCCTTGCTGCCTCCTACATATACTGCTATCTTAGGGCATTTCTTATTAGTTTTTATAAAGAACTGCACTCTAAGACTGTCTCGTGGGCAAAGTTATCTGGCATATCATTTCAACTCATATTTTAATAGCCAAACCTATCATTATCATCACACTTAGCTTCCTCATTCTTTTATAGTAAATGCAACATTATAGCTACCATATGCATAATAATATTTATTATTACCGCATAACTGAGAAGTGATAGCTTTCTTGAACTATATTGCAATCTCTCCTTTATGATAAATTTTGTTCTGACTCATGTTGAGGTTTTCTGAAAATGGGAATCTGAGGCAAACTTATACTAGAAAGTTAAACTATTTGGGTGCTGAAGAGAAGCAGTACAAAGACTAGGCAGAGAGGAATTTAAAGCCTTGTGGTACATTATTCAGGTGCCACTGGGAGCACAAAAAGTAACCATCCTGAGGGGTGTTCAGAACCCTTTCCTGAAGTATTTGCCTGCAGGTGGGAAATCTGAAATATTTATGCACTCCTCCATTTCTCTTTGGTCAAGCTTTACCTGGAGGAGGAGTTGGATGCTTTTGCCTTCTGGTCTGCACTTTCATAGTAGACTGAATCATCAAAAGAAGTCATGAGATAAAAAGAAGCTACCTTGGCCTGCACTGTGGGGTCAGTTTCTTAGTGTAAAGTGAGGCTGTATTTGCAAAGACAATTGTTCACTTTACATAAAGCTAGACTAAGACATAATTTAATGCATGTGAAGGTGGATTTTGCCACAGACTGTAGAAAACAGCTCAATACTAGAATGCGGATAATACTGCAATCTTAAGGCCTTCTAGACAAAATTTTACAGATGAAGTTACCTCAACCAGGTGAGCACTGGGGAAACTTAAGTAAAAGAATAACTAATAAGAAATAGATATGTAGTTAGGGATATAATACTAACACTATATGAGAAAGAAGAATGTGTGAATGTTGAATATCTTTTAAAAATAAAATAACACAGAGTGGTGGGGGCACACACCCTTAATACAAGCTCTTGGGAGGCAGAGGCAGGGGGAACTCTGGGAGTTCGAGGTCAGCCTGGTCTACAGAGTGAGTTCCAGGACTGGCTCCATAGCTACTGAGAAACCCTGTCTCGAGAAATAAAAGATAAACAAATACATAAATAAATAAATAAAATAAAAAATAGCAAAACGAAGTTACAGGTAGGATTCAAAGGATGCTATATAAATGTATCCAGATACATTATGGTGACAAGAGTAATAGAATGAGAATCAATAACATTATGGGAAATTAGAAAAACTAAAAGTCCTTGCACTGTAGAACTTAAAAGTGAACTATATAGGAAAATAATCCAGGTAAATAAGAATAAATGTGGTAGAATTCTGAACAAACCCTTCCACTCTCCTCATCAACCTAAGTGGAGTCTGCCTGTAAACTTCATCTGTAAAAAGATTCTCAGGAAGCTCAATATAGAGAAAATTTCAGAAACATGTTGTTTGCTCAGTCAGCATTGAAATATGTTCAAGTTGAGAGTAACTGTCTTTTTGGACTTCTTCCTACCAAATGTGTGCAAACAGGAAATCATGAAGAATCAATTACGGGAGTGGAATTTAATACTAAAGAAAGCAGTGCAATAGTCCATAGCAATATTCAAAATCAGATTAGAGAACTGAATGAGTAAATTAGAACATCAATACATAATTCAACAATATGAAATACATCATCTATTGATTCTTAACCCATGAAATAAAGTGCTTTAGAAGCCAGTTGGAGATTGATTACCATATTCTTTAGTTATTATTTCCAAAACAAAAACCATGCCTTATTATTATCAATATTTGCTATACACTATTAAACCAAGTGACCTGACCTTTTGTCAGAAATGTGGGAGAAGCTGCCATTGTGTGATTGTGTGTCTCCTGGTAGAGTTAAACATAAGTGCTCAATCTAAGGAACCATCTATGGTCTATCCTTGCCCAACGATTTAACCAGAAGCTAATTACTGAGAATCAGTTGAATAAGATTTTAAGTGTTCTACAAAATAATTAAAGTGGGCTACTTTCAAATATCAGAATGATCATCATATTAGATGTCAAAATAATTAAGTCAGCTTTCCAAATAAAAATTTAAATACAAAGCAGTGAAACCAAATGCCACACATGAATATTGATTCAATCCTGTATGCAAAACACAGACCTAAGGATATATTTAACAGAACCTGAGATATTTGGTGTTGATTATATACTAGGCAATGTTGTAACAATGTTAAATGTGTTATTATCTGAATATGTCAAACATGTATTATTGTCAAGTGGGATTGAATCTACTTTCTTATGGAATACACATAAAATTCAAGGTGTAAAATGTCATAAAGTTTAAGCCATTAAAGTTCCATCAAAATAAATATATGCATGTATTATATGTGTGTGAGTATATTACAGAATCAATAAAGAGAAGAGAGAATGCTTAAAAGTTAACAATAACTGAATGTAAGTAAAATGTGTAATCTCATTTATTATATTGTTATATTATTATATATTCAAAATTTCAAAGTTTAGAAATTCTGAAATGATAGGGAATATTTCTATACTGGAGAAATAGATCAATGAGTAATTTGATTTATTGTTCTGTCTTGAAAGGACAGCAAATATAACATTGTTAATATCCTCAGAAGATCTTAGTGGAGTAATAATTTGCTAAAATACACTATTTTTCGGGTGGTGAGGAAGAGTAACAAAGTACTTGGAACACTGATAGGAGTTTACTGTTCATCAAAAGCAGCTTTTATTTGAAGGAGCAAGAACCAAAGAAGAAGACAAAATCAATGACAAAACTGAAAAAAAAATCATTAGCTTTAATTTCTTAGTTGCATTATTGCTAAAGTAGTTTATGATATTACTTTTATTTTATTTTATGAAATATATTAAAATTTTAACATTTTGTTGTACATTTTATAAATTTTTAAATAAATCAGGAGTACTTTAATTTTTAAAGCCACTATAAACCAGAATATATTATTAGATATATATTCTAATGGATCAGCTTCTGTCATGTATAATCTTTCTCATTTATTTCTTCAAGAATTGTGGGTTAATCTTTTTGTACACTGTTAAGATGTGTCTCTGTCTAGGGCATCTTCTTATTGGTTTAATAAAAGTTGAATGGCCAATAACTAGGCAGAAGAGAATAACTCAGAAGAAAGAATCTACGCTTACAAAGATGCCAGCAAGACATGAATGGAGTCAGACCTACAGAATGAAGGAGAGGTAAAAAGCCACATAACAGAATGTAGATTAATAGAATCTGGTTAATTTAAATGGTAAGAGCTAATGAGACAAGTCTAAACTAAGACCAAACTTTCATAATTAGTAATAAGTCTCCATGTCATTACTGGGGAACTAGTGATGCAAAGAAAGTTTGATAATAAAGATGTACTACATCCAAGCTTCATATTTTGAGCTGAAAAATTAAGATAATATTACACATATTATGTGGTTTGGCATTTTAAATGTTCATGTATATAAAAAAATACATTATTGAGCACAAACCTGTTAAGCATTAGTTATAATTATGAGGAATTGCATGTGTATTATTTAGAATGTATCCATTTTAGATTGATTCTATTCATATGTATTACCCTTATAAGTTTGTTTCCTCTTTACTAAGAACCTCACCACAGATGGGTATATTATAAATTATATATATGTATACACACATACATTATAAATATTTATACACATATATTATACATATATATGCCTTTCATAGTTCTCTTTCAAAATTTGCATGTCAAATTTGGTGAGACATTTCTTTTTGTTATAGCCCTGAGAAGGTGTAAATGATCAAAGAAACAGGAACATGTAAACATGTCTATTCCTTTTCCTCCCCACCACAAAACTGCAGAAAGTATTGTAAAGAGAATCGCCTATGCTTTGTTCTCAAGACATCAGGATATTTAAAAACTCACTTTTTACCTGCAATTTGTGCCTATTTCTAAATACTTGCTATTCTATGTGCAAACAATTTTATCTAAAGGCTACTTAAAACACTTTATTCTTTCCTGTTTTTCTTCTAGTCTTGATCACACAAGTCTCAGATTGCACCAAATATTGGACACTAGAAAGAAGGCGAGGAAATCTTTGGAAAGCAGTTAATTAAGGTAGAATGGACCTGTGGAATTGGAAGTGCCCTGTTAATTTGGCAAGAGGCTGAATATTTCACACCCCCAGGAAGGCTCTCTCAGTGTTTTCCTCTGACAATTTAGAATCAGCCACATGCTGAGAACAATTACAGTGTTGCCTAGTATCAGCAGAAAAACTCCTTGAGCTGAAGTGTTGCTCATTACCCTGCACTATCTCCTGAAGGTGCTTGGTACCTGGAAGCAAATTTTCTTTTCTTTCCTTTCTTTTCCTTTTCTTTTCTTTGTTCTATCTCCTTCGTTCGTTCGTTCGTTCGTTCCTTCCTTCCTTCTTTCCTTCCTTTTTCCTTCCTTCCTTCCTTCCTTCCTTCCTTCCTTCCTTCCTTCCTTCCTTCCTTCCTTTCTCTTATAGAAAAAGAAGATGAAGTTATGTGGGTAGGTGAGAGTCTGGTAGGAATGGAAAAGTATATGAACAAAATATATTGAATGAAAAACTTATAGTATAATTTTTAAAGTTGATTATGAAATATTTCTCATAGATAGTCTAATGAAGTATTTACTTAAGAAAATATAATCCATTAATTAAATAATAAAAATCATTGCTGAATATTGTTTTGTTTAAATTATTTATTTTATTTTGGTTAAATTTGGGCATTCCATATGGATCTAGAAATTATCCATTTCTTTGTAAGTTTTCTAATTTAGTGATTTAGTGCAGTAGAAATTTTTAAGATATGTTCTCATGATCTTTTTCTTAATTGCAATAGTTTCCTTTCCATCTTAATTTGTTGATCTTGGTGTTCTTTTTTATTAATTTTCTGAAGATTTGTTAATTTTGCTTTTCTGTAACATGAAGGAGTGGCTTGTGAGGGTTTCTGTCCTGCCCAGTTCCCACAGCTGGCAAGTCCCATAGAAAATCACACAGAGAGTCTACATTAGATATAAACTGATTGGCCCATTAGCTCAGGCTTCATATTAGCTCTTATAACTTATATTAACCCATTATTCTTATCTATGTTAACCACATGGCTCGGTACCTTTTTCAGCTGGGCAGGTCATATCCTGCTTCTTCCGTGGTCTGGGCAGGGCTGCGGAGGAATGGGCATCCTCCTTCCCAGAATTCTCCTGTTCCCCACCTTAACTTCCTGTCTGGTAGTCCCATCTATACTTCCTGCCTGGCCAATCAGCATTTATTTAAAACATGATACAGAATACAGACAGTTCTCCTGCACCACTTCCCCCTCTTACTGTCTGTTGCTTTACTAATTCTTTGGGTTTTTATTTGCATTTTATTAACATCTACACAGATTTTGATTATTGGCATCTACTGTCTTAGAGTTTGGCTTGCTCTTGATTTTACAGGGCCTTAAAGGGATTTACTGATTTATGTGAGAGTTTTCAGATTTTTGAATATAATCATTTAGTGCTAAGACTGTCTTCATTTAGTCCACATATTTTCATATGTTATGCTGTCATTTTCATTCAACTTTAGAACATTTTATTTGCTTTTCTTCAGTGACTCCTTGATTTTCTGTAATTTCCTTTGCTGTTGATAATTATTCTTATTCTTATAAGTTCAGATAAAATACAAGAGTTTAGTTTAATTATCCTATATTTGTTTAGACCATCTTTATATCCTTATAAGTGATCGATTTATGATCAAGTTTCATGGATGAGAATAATGCATATGCTCTGTAGATGTCTCATAGGTTCATTTGATTTAGGATACTATTTAATGTCA